>VCRD01000086.1:387495-402604 GCA_006783055.1 Trinorchestia longiramus
GATACGAAACTGGCTCACAGGTCGAACTCAACGCGTAGTGATTCACGATGAAACAAGTGATCCAGCGCTTGTAACATCAGGAGTCCCTCAAGGGAGCGTTTTAGTCCCGCTCCTCTTCATCATCTATATCAACGATCTTGATGTCGGAATCATCAGTAAAATCAACACATTCGCTGATGACACGAAACTCTGTCACAGAGCATTCACCGAAAGGGACAGAGCAACTATCCAATCAGACCTCAACCGTCTTCTACAATGAACTGAAACCTGGCAAATGAGCTTCAACATTGAAAAATGTTCAGTAATGCACGTTGGTGCAAATAACCAAATAACCAGTCTGCAGTAGGACTCGTTTAAGATTTTCAGACATTGAACATGCTGGTACATAATTTTATAATTGTTGCACGAAGAATCCTGCTGACATTTCTTAAATAGCGTCTATGAAGTGTACGTTGTATTTTTGTCAGTGACGTTGTACGCAGAAGAAAAGGTCGCAGTGTTGGTGATTCGGGTAAAAATCTATACGGTGGAATGTTCCGTGCTTCTTGGAGTGTATGGGTGTATGTGTTTATTAGCAATAGAAGGTTGCAATTGAGTACTTAAAATGATCGATATTTGTTCAGGGTTTTGACCGGGGTTTTAGCTTGAAGGGAAGTTATGGGTGAACTGCAAAAGAAGTAGTCGATATTCTTAACTCTGTGTTTTGGATAGGTTGCATAGTTTCCACCAGCAATGGATAAGCCGACCCATATGCTTTACTGCTGTAGTCGACTTTTTGACTTGATTAAAGATATGAAGAATCGTAGTTAGAACATTTTCTTGGAACCGTAGGATGATTGGGCTGAAAATTTTAGGAGATATAAGCTTTAAAGCATGATGTGTCGTAGTTGCCGAGTATGGATCCACCTGCTTAGGCACTCATCAAAAGTTACGCCGAGGTATTTGTAGGTTTAAGCAGGGGTGATGTTTTGCCTGTACAGAGTTAGCTTTGGTGTAATCCTGATGCATCCATGCACGTAGCAGATGTACATTATGACAGGCTTGACTGTAGAAAACCGAAATTGAGTTCGATCAGTCAACGCTTCAACCCGGTTCATAGCGATTTGGAGTTGTCTCTCAAGTGGTTCAAAACAATTTCCCTCTACATGCATTGTGACCCTCGCTAATAGTCCAATATAACATTGCTTAAAATATTACAAAAAATATATATGGAAAAAATAAATGTTTGTTTTTTAAATTCAATATTATTTATAGAGGATTTATGGTAGCTATTTGCAACGCTAACCATGCATATTGAAAGACGTAACACTTTTTCTTAAATTTGGTGCTTTTATCAACGTGCGATGGTAGTCCAACGTAGTTAAAAGAGTGAATTCATTATCGAAGAGTAATAAAAATAACTGAAACTTACTCAACATTCATAAAGTATGCAAATGTACAATATTTGAAATGAATATTAAACAGATTTAACTAAACATATAGGCTATTTTTTAAAGTAATGTCCCTTACACTTTATGACTTCCAAAACACGGTCATTCGTCGATTCGGTCAATTTATTTAGTGTAGCAGATGACACCGATATCGATGCGACTACAATAGCATTCCATAAGTCTTGTTTGAAAGTGAATTGCCGACCATCAGCATAAATTTCTTTCTTAATGATAGAACAGAAATTTTCTATCGGGTTCAAATGTGGCGAATTTAGAGACCACGCTATCATATTGTCGTCATTGAACCTGAACGAAGCCAGATATCACTTGGTTGTTTTGGCTGAATGCGAGGGTGCATTGTTTGGCATGAACACATTTTTACTGGGTGATTAGGGCTAGTCTTCAAGCAAAGGTAAAGGTGTTTGATTTAAAAGTTTGCAACGTGAAGCCAAGTTAGCTTTAACAACTCAGAGAATCGTTACTGATCCTATTATTCCAACTGATACAAATCAACCAAACTGATAGGACCTGTAATGATGCCCTGTGGTGTTAAAATTAACTCAGGTTTATAACGTGAACTTTTAAATCAAGTACTTTTTAATGAAGCTATGTTACTGGACTTTTAGCGTGGGCTGCATCGTATATAGCAAAATCGTCCAAATAAAAATAAACTTTTGATGAATAAGGGCAGGCAATTAGCAATATTAATGATAACAAAAAGAAAGCATGTGCAGCTTAATACGTAATCATGCAGTATTCTCGGAAAAGTTTCGTATCAGAGAAAGAAAAATTCCAACTCGCACGTTTATGATTTGATCAGTGAAGAAATTCTGGAAGAAGTGGATCATGTGTCCGCTAAGGACGCTAGGATGAAATTTCTTCATTAATTTGTATTTCAATGCAGTATCGTACGTTTTGGTTAGGTCAACGAATTTAACTGAAAATGTGTTTTTTTTATTGCCCCTCGAATATCTGTTCCAAGATTAAATATATTGTGTGAAGTACTATGGCAGGAACAAAAACCATATGCAATATTAGTGTTCGTATGATTTTCCTCTAGAAAGAACGTGAGTCTAATATTTATTTTTTCAAGTAATTTTCTTAGGCAGTTCCAACGCATCGGGCATTTTTCCAGGTTGAGTAATTAATATTATTTTTATCAGTCGTCAGTTATTCGAGAGGACATTTTAAGTAAAGAGACCACTCAATGGTAGTAGTAAAAATTGTTGTTCCGATTCATGGGAATGATTACCATTGTGCATTTAATGTCATCTATGTTTTTCAATATCCTCGTTTCAATATCCTCGTTGTTTCTGAAATAAATCCTTTTACATTCCAAAATTTTTTTATAGCTTGAAAATTTGACACTAGCATTAAATGTATGGCCTAATGATGTATTGTGGTTCTCAATGGGGTTTGCTACAATAGTAAGATCGCTTTGGGTTAATATCTCGAATGTGTGAAGGCTAATATACTTCACTTTTTGAGTCATACCTATGAACTTGATTTCGTTCCAGCCTGAGATCATACTTGTCTGTAACTTTCTGTTTTTAACAGTGAACGCAATATCACTATACAGCAGGATGCTTTCAATACAACCAGTCGTCTGTTAGGATGATGAGTATGATGACGTGAACTGAGAGAGGAGACTAGCTGGCCTAGCCTCGTGCCGTTGCAACAGCATATGTACACAAGGTTGGACAAAAACATAGAAATACTTCGTGAAATGCATGCTTGAAAATGAACGTTTTTCTAAGGAAATTTGTGTGAGCCGATAGTGTTCACGCTTACTGATGCCTCCTATACAACGTTATAAATACGCTACGCAGGTCAGTCGTTATCGGAGCACTGTTCTGTGATGTCGTAATTACTATGTCAGAGCTAACCGATTTTGAACTTGGGCAAAATGTTGGAGCTCATATAAGGGGAGCTTCTATAAGCAAGGTAGCTGAGGTATTTGGTGTTTTACGAAACACTGTTTCGAAGAATAATTCTGCATATATGATATGCAGAAAAACATCTGCTAAATCACGGCGATGACAAAGGCGTGCGTTAAGTGATCGTGGCAGACAATCATTAAGGAAGGTTGTGGTAGAAAACAAGACCACAGCTACAATAGTTACTACTAAAATGAATCTTGTGCTCACAATCCCTGTATGCACTAGAGAATAAAAACGGAGATACATAAAGAGGGTATTTTTGACAAAGCGGTAATGTAAAAACCATTCATCAGTGATGATAATGCCCGCAACTGGAGAAAGTGGTATTGAAGTCATCAAGCCTTGGCTATAGAGCAGAGGAAGACGATTATATGATTAGATGTCTTAATTTACACTGTTTCCCACTTCTTGCCGAGTTTACGTCTGTCAAACGCTATTCCAGAGCTTAATTTACTTATGTACGTGCTTATTCCTTGTTTTTGTTATACGTAGAACTGAAACAAATTTTTTATAACTACCGAACAGTGTCGTTTTTGAAAAAAATATGAGAAAATATTTTAATTGTTGTACACAAAATTGGTGTCCGTTTAGGTTACCTTGCGAAGTTGTTTAATGTGTCCCAATGGACTGCTTGTAAGATTTTGAAGAATTAACTATGATACTTCAAAACTGAATTATAATTGAATTGAAAAGTTAAAACGCTTCTTTAAAAAAATTGAAGTACCTGATGTAGTAAAAAGGGAGACGATTCTGACAGGAATTCCATTAAAACATATGTAAGAACTGAAAAAGTTGTTAGTAGTTTTGATGAATGAATGATAGGTTACTATATATATATATATATATATATATATATATATATATATATATATATATATATATATATATATATATATATATATATATATATATATATATATATATATATATATATATATATAACTGGTGAGCGAATCCGCTTCCGAGCGGAAAGACCCGCGTTCGAACCCTTCTACCGCTGCCTAATTCTATTCTATTTGTTTTTCTTACCCTCCGTCCAGACATAATTTTCACAATGATCTCGACAACAAAGCCATGCTCTAAATTAAGCCTCTGCATTTGATACAAGTTTCACTGATCAGTATCCTCACATACAAGTGGCATTTATGACAAATACTCCAACGTTCCTCCTACAACGTTCAAGGTAATATCGGTTTGTGGAAGAAATAGTGTTAATACTTATTTAGTGTTGAAATTCATTGTTTAGTCTTGACTTTTAACACGTAGACAATAACGTAACTTCATGGTTAAGGAACAAACTGAAGGTAATGGTAGTAAATTCTACTATTACCTTCTATATACTTTTCATAGATAAATTAGCTAAGCAATACGCTTACAATCATTAACAATAGTTTAAATTAGAAGATCTTATATTTTTGGTTTCAGTACCTAAATTGAAAATTTTGAGAGTGTAAAATAATAAGGTACTGAGTAATTCGAATTGTTTTGTTGTACATACCCATTTCATTAGTGTACTAGATGCAATGATAATTTATTTTTGCTCGTACACTTTCAACATTATCAGTTATTGTGTTGTCATTGATTAAATAAGCCGTGTAGTACACAAGCACCTTTCGACTCCATGCATACAAAAGGTCGTCCAAATAGCGGTTCGACTTTTTCTGTCACACTCACACCTGCACATTAGAAATTATTTTCACACATGCAATGATAATCTATTTTCCAATTGTTCGGCTCAGAATAAAATCGGCTGCTGTATTTTGTCAAACCTCATATGTGAAACATCATGCAAGATGCAACCTCCAATACCTTTGTTTCTCACGACTCATTGGTGTTCTTTCTGTCACCAGAATTTCTTAGTTATTTTAAACTCAGAAACTTAAAGTAACGTCAGAGTATACTTTTTAAAGTTTTTCTTGATCATTGTATTACATATCATAATATATATACTCAAAAAATACTTTAATATTCAAGAATTTCAAAATTTTATCGGCTTGTATTACATTCTGTATGTATCAACATTTTTGGAAACGAATGGATTCAGTATTTGTTTTCCTTTAACTGAGATCCCAGTGTTAACATTGCTATTGTTACTATCTAAGAACTTTTTCTATTTTAAAAATACTATCACTGAAATTTATGACTGTAAGACAGTACTTAAAGGTATCAGACAAAATTAAGTAAACAATAAAATTACCTTGTCTATAAAAATTGTTGCTTCATTACACAGGAGCAACAAACCCTACTTAATTGAGTGGGACATTGAAACCCTCACATTTTCTGCTGAGAAAATTTTTTTTGCATATACTCGTATGAACGAGCCTATTTTATTAAAACTGCGTTTTAAAATTAAAACAATTGTTGGCATTCTTTTATTTAATATTTGAAGTACACAGAGATGTTGAATGTATACCAAACTATTGATTGAGCTGCAAAATAATTTGTTTTGGATTAAAATAATTACGCCAGAAGGAGAAGGGGCGGGTCCTAGCCCTCTCCAGCAACCAATCGCTGAGCAGCTTTAAAAGACGCCTAGGTATAGCTGTGCTCGCAAAGCAAGGCAAAAATACGCGTTCGGCAGGAAATCTAAAGAAGACTACTCTCGAGTAGTCTATTTTAGCTGTCCCGTGCTGTCGTTGACACAGCGATGACAGAGGCGAGTACTATCCAGTTGTCTACTCTATATTTTCCATGGGAAAAAATGCAAGTAGTCCACTATTGCTGTCCACCCTTCATTTTAAGCTTGTCCCTTGAACGAAGATCCTTTCCCATCATCATTTTCACTTATCCAAGTTTTTAGAAGTAGTTGAATACCTTGCAGAAATGCTTCGAGTGCGACTTATTCCTGTCCTTCCGACGATTGATTACTAGATATACTGTAGAACTTCCGTTCACAGATGTTGACCAGCTATGTTACTCTTCTATTATGCAAGTAATCAGTTAACATAGCCACCGATTGTGGCTTTAATATCCGTAATTTTCATCGATAATTTTCATTCAATGGTCAATGAATTCAATAAAATTGCACTTCTACAGATATCATTCTCTTAAAAACAGGGTGTTTATCATACCAATTACTGTAGTAAATTCATCTTGCATTTCTTAAAAACTTTATAAACACCCTGTATGTTTTCACCTACTTTCCAAAACAAAATGTAATAGCTGTAAAATCATCATCTTACAGGAGAATTACAGAATTTTTCATAATACGATTGTTCGTCATTCATTATCAATAAAAGAAAATAGAATCAGAGCAATCATATTCGGACAAACATTCCTTTAAATACTCGTACCTTTTCACTTAGAGAAACAACACTATTCACTGTAACTTGATACTCGGTATCGAATATTGCCGTAATTACATTATTTTCTGTTTAACAATTATCAAACATTTAAATCTATAATATAGAAACACCTAAAGATAACATTTAAAATGTTTTATAAAACACGAACCATAAAATTCATTTCCTTATTTTCAAAATTAATTCATTACCATCAACTTCATTGCACAATAAGCCCGAATGAAAAACTCATGAGGTTAGTATTCTTAAATAAAAAAGATTTCACACATATATTAAGAGGTGTCTTTCTTTACTGCCAGGAAAATAAAAATATGATCGATTAGCCTTAGAGTATGGTTAATGCATAAATTGTAGTTTTGATACCATTAAACTTTAGCTCCGAACTGTGCCGCTGTTTGCCTTATAACAAATAATTTATGCCACGACAGCTCAAAAATTGTCATTTAACTTTGAGCTAGCTGAACTTGTATTAATATTTCGTGCAAAAATTGCCCAATGACTAAAATATACCTCGGTAGTGCCACAGTTTAGAAATAAGAATTTAATGCTTTCTCCTTCTGTTTTGTTGTAACGATATATATACATGTCACGCTCACTCGATATACATTGAACAAACAAACCTATTTTCACTGAAATGAAAGTCGAGGACAATAATTTTGTTCTCACGTATGTACAATCATCTGGCTCGTATATTAGAGGCAAAAATCATTTCAAGATTAAGAATATAAGCGATCTGGCTCAATATATTTTAATTTTTTGGTTTACTGATAATTTTTCGGGATTTTCAGAGATAGAGAGTGTGATACAGGGTGAGATGAATAAATAATACGCTTGTTTAGGTCTCAATAAAAAATTCATAATTAAAGAAAAATTACTTTATTGAAAAAACTATGGGATTTTTCTGTAGATCCTCTGACCACTTTTCATTCAATTAAGATCACGTCGAACCTTTCTGACAAAGCTGTTGTCTACTTAAAACCACTTTCTAATATCAGAATTACGGTGTCTCGCTTGAATTTACACCAATAGTTCGTAACTTTTCCATATATCTAGGTACTTAAACTCGACTGTACAGACACTACTGATGGCATGGTTCAATTTATACTGGTTGGAGAAAAATAACCTGGCCAGAGGACGTTCCAAAAAAAAATCGGTTATTTATGTGCTGTGCACTGTATTTCATAATTGAACTACGAAACTGATTTATTCAGCCTTCAAAGCGAAGCACTTAACATTATGAGATTTACGATGCTTCACTGGTCTCTCGACTACAGAAATAATACACGGAAAATCCTAATCTCGCTTACCTGATAGGTCAGATTTTAAGTGTTATTAGTTTATGAGAAATGGTATAGCAACATCTAAATACTAGGTGTATCGTGTTTTAGTGTGATAGCACTGGGCACGAGCCCAGCGCATTACGATTTTTCGGTGTCTCTTATTAATGACTAGCTGGTTTCAGCTGGTTTCTAGCTGGTTTCAGTTAGAAGTAGGTGAAAAAAATGAATACAATTCAAGTTTTAATTTTTACCGAAATTAGGACGTCTAGGTATTTTTTAAATCGTAAATAATTGGGGAATATTTTTTTCAAGCCTTAATACAAAAGCAACATCACTACACGATGGATCTCGTTTTCTGCTTAGCACCAGTGAAAATTGTAATATATCTATGTGTAAAACTTTGAACTCGAAGGATACTAATCAACACTTAATAATACAACGTTCATATGACGAAGAAATAATGTTTCTGATTTCAACTAATTTGCTATCAACTTCCTAAATACGATGCCTATTCTAAATGCCTAAATACGATGCCTAAATACGATGCCTACTAACACCTATTTTGGGGAGTGGTAGAGAGACCGAAGCACAAAAAAATGCTCAACATTCTTAACTTAGAATAAAATTTATTAAAAGGAGGCATTTCAACATCAGCTTGATTGTTGAATGTTTGTTGAATATGAATGGATAGTAAAATGCAGACGTAGGCTTCTGATTTTCATCGACTTCAGAAATTATTTTAGAATAGTGATATCGTTGCTTCTAATAGTAACGATATCGTACCGATGATGTGGTGTCAAAACGTGCTGGAATGTGTACAGTTCTTAGTCATGTTCTCCTGGTTGGAAGAAACATGTCCGGTGTGTTAGTGTGAATTTATTTTAGTATTCACACGTATGCGATACGCAAACTCTGCTCATGGGCGCACCTCGGCACAACAAGGTTTTTTTTCATTACATTGAACTACATAGTGTATATGATAGTTCTATAAATAATAATGCCTTTTGAACGACCTGGTCGTTCAAGAATTTGTACAATATTTTTCTTCAATAGATTTGTTTGACGAAAATACACTGCTTGTTTTAAGTCAATTCAGAGTAAAAGCTAGTTGGGGTATAATATTCGGTCCTGGTTTAACTTACAACTTGTGGCTTAAAAATTTTGAAAGTATAGGAGAAGAACATCGTGTGAATAGTTAAACAAGTGAAAAAATTTATTCGAGAGGGGAAGAGATTAGACGAAGTAAATTCCACTAGCCTCAAATGATAAAATAATTTGTGAAGTTTCGCATTTTAAACCCAATGTTTAAGAAATCTTCCTAAATTGGGTATTATTTTTTCCTAAACATACAGACAATTATTATACACATCCCTGGATGTGTGAAATTTAACGTTTTACAATGGTTGTATCTGAACAAATATATTTAATATTCATTTAAACTCCCATCACTCATTAAATATTTTTTTTAATAAGGTATTTGTATTTCTTTGTCATTTCTTGTAATATACTGACACGCAAAGTATATTATGTTTAATACTGATTAATCAATATGTTTCTAGTTAAAAAAACACTAAAAAATGTTATGTGAGTTTCAAGCGGCAACAAATGTTCATTATGTCCTCCATAGCATTTACCTGTAGACAATGTTCTCGTATACGCAGAGCCAAACCCTAATTTGTTCATAAATCATGTCGTTAAATTGAGAAATAATTGACTGGAATGAATCGATTTCAGACTGCACTTGTTACTGAACTACGGGTTATGTTGCGGGTTCAATAAGCATTTCGTGTAAAATGGCATTCACTATTGTGCAGGAGCGTACATTAGTAAGCAAAACCGCAATGCACAAATTAAAATTTTTTTTATTTATGTAATTTTTAGAATAACGCTCCAAATTCTGTTTTGACGTAAAATTGATTTACTCATTAGCAGAGCTTCATTATTTCTGTAGAGCTTCATGATTAGCTATGATTTCAGTATTATTAGTCTTCAATAAAGTTCTTTCAGAACCATAGAAATGAATATAACTGAACTCATTATAATTTAAATGAGATGAAATTAAATCAGTGCGTAAATAGTGTTTCAACCCCCTCAGTTTTTGAATGATGTGCAACAAGTTGCTTCAAGCGGCGAGGCTGTGTACCACTAAACGTACGAGTTGTCTGCTCTGAGAATATTTTTGATTTTCACAATAGGACCTGAAATTGTTGTAATATATAAAGAAATGAATATCAATATTGCATAGCAAACATGTAAAATGAAAAAAGACCTTCCTGTGAACTTTGCTAAGATTCCCTCATAAATTCACCTTGCATCGAAAAAACTCTTACCCACTGTTGGCTCTATCAATTTGGGCTGATCGCATTTTATCCAGGTAAACTGCTCATTATGAAACTGTAGTATTTCTGCACTCAGTTTATTGTCATTATATAATTTGAATGAAATATGTCCCTGTATACGAAAGGTTCTACATGTTTTTTTCAGTGACAGTATTATTATTAATATTTCTATCAGAAATTAAAAAATACATATATTAATAATATGAGTTGCAACATTTCATTTCACAGGTCTGCGCCGTGTCCAGTATTTACAAATCAGTTGGATGAATTTTTTTTTCGTATATATAATTGAAAATTGTTATTGATCTCGTGGAACTGCAAATTGTACCCAAAGCATACCTTCAAGATCAATCTAGTGTGAAAGTAGGGACAGTATTATTTCTTATTTACGAGCTGTGTTTAAAAGTGGCCAACTTTTTCTCTTGAGTTTCTTAAAAGCAGGTCTGCTAGTTGCCTCGATGTAGTGATATATGTACTGCAAAATACCGACTAAGTTATGAGGCATAAAAATCTGACTTCGGCTTGAATGTCCTTGTGAATGTCTTCAAAATATTGACCCAAATGTTTAGTTCAGTTTCATATGTGATATTATTTTACAGACGGATTGGAAGTTTTCTATATATAAGCTTAAGAAACAGATTACTCATTTTAGTGTGGGATATAAAAATGCCAGTTCACTAGAAGTTTCTATATTAAAATTAAAGTGAAAGCACTTGTGTAAAAAAAATTTTTCCATAAAATATTTGTATGGTGATAAGAATTTGATCATTTTAAATTTAAGGTGTGACTAGTGAGCCATACCTCAATCGTGGAATGACAAAAATGAAAATGGCATTGTTGATATCGTAGGTAATACACAAGGACGAAGCAAATCATGATTTCTATTCTAAAATGAATGAAAATCAAATCTCTTCAGAGAGATTGAGAAGGTTCAACTGCTTGTATGTGACTGGCGTTACTGGCATTCTTCCCCTGCAATACTTTGTACAAGGAGGCGAAAGCGATTTGCTCGTCCATTGAAGAGAACGAATGCATGCTCTACTAGTACAGTTTTTTGTTGTTTTCTCCTAAACCCCGAATTGATTAATTTATGTTTCATAGTGCTTCGATTAACGATCGGATTTTGGACGGATATTGATGCAAACCACTGTCAACATCTTTTAACATTCTCGAGAAGCTAATATAAAGGAATTAAGTGACTTATAATCAACATATTAAATCAACGAGTATATATTGGCTTAGATTAATGAATGTTCATATCAACGTATCAAATGGATGGCAGAGTAGTAACATTTTTTCATCACTGCAAAATATGAATAAACAAATCACGTAATATACGTGTTGGCTGCTTCGAATACAGTATAAGCAGATCGGTACAGAGAGTGAAAAGTCAAGAAAGCGAAAACTGTTCAACAATTTTCCGTACAGAATGACTCAATCAAAACAATAAAACATTCCTGAAGTGTATCCGAATTCAGTGTACGCTCGTACACGTCAACTATACTTCAATAAGTCTAAACAGTGATTGCTATTTGTTCCTGAAGATGATTCACTTTGACGACCACTGGGAAGAGCCTACTAAATATTATGTATTCGTACTGTAAGACTCGAGTGAGATTACTAGCAATTCATAGCATAAGTTTTTGTTATTTTCAACTATTCATGAATATATCAAGTAAATTGGTAGAGCATGCAAGCATGACATATGGATTCTACAAGAACTTTTATGTGAGACTCGAACACACCGTACGCAATATTATAATACTGATGTTGCAATATTATAAATAGAAATCCCAGCATGTCGTTTCTGGAACGCATTGGTGCGACTGCAAAAAAAAATGATACGATGATGATTGCATTCGTTATTGAATCAAGTCACGAGAACGCTGCTCATATTCGGTCTTCTCTTGTTACTGGCAAACCACAATTGTTTCCCGAACAACTTAATACGATAAAATTATGGTACTCATTTAGTTTTTAATGAATTACTAAAGAATAGAAACACTTAGTCTTTCGTGTCCTAGAAATTACAGTTCACACCGTATGGCACACCGACATGTTATATGAACAACTGTTTTAAGTATTAGGTAGTGATTTTTGTTTTTTTTTCTTTGAACGTAAATGTATAATTTTCAATACCACATAATACTCGTATGTGTTCCATGAGCTAAACCAGAAAAACATTAGCAGTCTGTGATAAAATGTATGCATGAGTCCTGTTTAGTATACAAAGTACAGTGGAAAAAAATTTGCTTATATACGTAAATATCAATAGAGATGTTCTTATTCAAAGAACAATTCTTTTATTGAAAGAAACGATATGGTCGTCTTCGTAGACCTTCTGACCACTTCTTACGTGATGAGGCCACCCACTGTCTCAATAACAGCCTCCATACGCCCTCGAAAAATAATGTAGCATTTCTTGACTACCTTTCTTGAAAGATTGGCCGAAACCACTTTGATACACTGAATCAATTCACTATTGGTTGTGCATGAGGTTTGATTGGGTTATGTTCAACTGTGCTTCATACAAAAAGTATTGCATTGAGATCGGAGGAGTTGTGAGGCCAGATACCAAGAGAGGCGCTCTGAACTCGGCATTCCTCATGCAGTCAGACCTCCTTGAATGACTCCGTCTTGCAGCAGTTGCTCCAAAGTTCCATTTACATGCAACCATCTAACGTTGAACCTTCCTGACAACGCTATCGTTTACTTAAAGCCACTTTGACAATATCAGAATGATGGTGTTCAGGGTGAATTGACATTGATATTGCGTACGTTTTCCATACATTTGGGAACTTAAACTCCACTGCTTATGCCATAACAGCGTGTACCAACACTACAGAGACAACTGATGGCCCGATTCAATTTTACCAGTTGGAGAGTGATAACGTTGTCACATGATGTTTTGTATAAAACAGATTATTTATCTGCCGCACTTTGTGTGTTTTCTCAGTCCGCCCTCAGCTTAAAATTTTGGGTAATTTTTACTCGATGCACACTGATATTCACAAATCCAAACTTCTAGATACAGATAATTGTTTCAGGGAATATACCACCAAATATCACCTGATATGGTATTAAGTTTCTGTCTTCAAACTTCAAAATCATCTATAAATTTTGGTACAATGTGACATTCCAGTTTTATTTGCGGGATTGGTTAGGCAACTTTTCAGCAGATTTTTGAGTTAATAGTTCGCTCCCATCGTTATTGTGTTCATTAAATAATTATATCTTAGTAGCAGACAAAGTAGGGTGAAAAATGTTGCAATAGATTCGTTCAAATATTCATTTGTATTAGTCGCTTAACTTTAATAGTTCCTGTTTATAGTGTCGGAAAAGATCGATACATCAGGTTCGAATACATTTTTGAACATATACTTTCGTTATAACCTTCAGACGGTAGGACAGTGAAGAATTCTTTATAGTGGTCATTCACTGATGAATATTGATTAAAAAACTATTCACCTCAAAAATTAAAGAAATAATTTCAGCATCTTCAAACTACACAGAATGAAGAATTTTAGAGATCCTTTCGCTCCCACCTATTTACAATAGCTGGTAATCGTCCATGATCATTTCACTGATATTTTAGATCTTAATAAGAGATTGATTTTTAATTGAAGTGTTCTTACATGTTTCTGTATACAACAGTTATTATTGTATTATATATATCACTTTGTTAAAAATTAACCAGGGAAACTGAAAATTTAACCTATGGTACTGATTTTTAAAATTGCGGGTTCATTTCTATTTTCAGCGTTCTAGCATGTATTACTACAGTACAGCCGCAGAACACTGCGCACTCATGCCACTCTTGAACATAGTATGAATTGTTAGCGGCAGCTTCTGACACGTTGGAACCATAAAAATATAAGAACAGTAGACCAGTTTATGAGCGTAGATGCTGCTCTGGAAGTGCTTCATGGGACAAACAACTTTTGAATGTGTCCAAAGTAATGAAGTATTTAGGAGTTTTTCAGACTTTTTTGTGGTGAATGTATCGTCGAACCCAATGATGCATAAGATATGTATAATTGAATTGAAAAAGGTGAGAAAAAATAGTTTTCCAATATTTTGAAATTTTTTCCTTATTCACTTTAATTTCTAGTTTTTCATTAAACATAAATAAAAAATCTTGGGAATGGGCTTGATTCTCAAAGACAGGAATGAAAATATCAGAGAAGAGCTTAAATATTTTATTGCTCATTACAGGTAGGAAATCAATTTTGTATTACCATTGAGAAGTTGTATCTTCAGTTCATTTTCGATACGTGGAAAAACCAATTATTATTCACATCAATCAATTTGCAATGACGTGTGTAGCTTTAGAAGTTATTATAAAAAAAGAGTAAGCGATTTTCAAAGGCACTGTTTACTCGATAGAGTACTCGTACAACAAAAGTATGAGGAAGTAAAGGTGGAATCTAAAATGATCTGAGTTCAAAGATTTTGAGTCACATGTTATATGTAGCCATTTCCGTCTTTTCAGATGGTCTAGAAATAACAAGCTAAAATAGAGCGCAGAACAGTACAACACAAACTAACCAGAGAATTGCCTACTCCATAACCGTACACAAAGAACTATATACTAACAATACAAGGAACATAAATACATTTATTAATTCACAAAGTAGATACAATAAAAATCTCAGAGGTCTTCAGAATAAACTCCTGCTAGCATGTACACAATTCACAAAACAGAACACTTAGATTCTATTTCGTGCACACGCTCTCTCATGACTAATAAATTCAATATAGGACATGCAAACTCTTTGGCAAATTGTTCATATATATATATATATATATATATATATA
>VCRD01000086.1:413937-531865 GCA_006783055.1 Trinorchestia longiramus
TATATATATATATATATATATATATATATATATATATATATATATATATATATATATATATATATATATATATATATATATATATATATATATATATATATATATATATATATATATATATATATTACGGTACAACACGTATTACTGAGCAGAAGAGTTTTGCGAAAGAGCAAAAATACCGAAATAAATATTTCACATCAATAATTTTTTTAAACCAGCGAAATAGCGAGTCTACGATAAACGAAGTAGCGAGGGAACACTGTGTATTTAATATATCTTGCTTATTTTATTATTGATTTAAGATTAGTCTTATATTGTGCAACTATTTCTCTATCATCGGAAGATTTAGGGGGAACATAATGCTCAGAAACGGATGTGAGGAAAAATTTAGATTGTTTGCTTTTTAGTAATTTTTCTGCTGTAAAGTTAGAAAATTTAATATCCTGAATTAACTCACATATTTACGTAATGAACGAGCTCATATTTATTCACCTCGAAAACTGTGTTGTCACAAATGATTTAGTAGAATGGTTGGTTGTAAAAACATGTTCAGGAACAACTCAATACTGTCCTCTATTTCATTAAGCAAGGTTCTGCCATAGTTCATAGACTATGATGAACTTGACCTGTCCAGGGTTTTTTCAAGCTATTCAGCAAATGTCATACAGTCGCATGTATCTAGCTTGCAATATGTTCGCTGGAGAATTCAAAATCATCTAATTTCATTGTGAAGGTGGTGAATAATTTTGTTTTCTCGTAGAATAATAGATTTTTTAAACTATTCCTGAATTACAACGTGTATACTGGAAGGATGCTTGTGATTAGGAGCGAAGCAATTCATTACAATCAAGTGGAAATAGAGTAAAGACAGAAAAAAGAGTCCCTGGCCAGGATAGCATATATCTTTTAAGGGTTACAATCTGGATGAAAATATTAACGAGCTCTAAATGAAGTCAGGTTAAAGACTGCCTAAGAAAATTTTTCAATTCACCAATAAAATTTGTTAGAATAACCTACTCCAACGTATTTATACGTTTGCATTTGTAGTTATCGATAGTTCAAGGAGTGATCATTGTCTAATCACTAAATAATTTCCTCCATGTGGTTTATTCATAAGGTTTTCGCTTACTTGTATCAAAATCTCAGGGTAAGAAATAAAATTAAGATTGAAAACCCAATTGAGTGAATGAATTAAATTGACAAAGGACCATTTCATTAAAAAAGATATCACATGGGTTGACACATGTACATTCTCGTTCTAAAGTGCAAACACGATTCTATACGAACGTTGCATTCACATAAGCCCTTTTTCGAACTTGCTATAACTGCATGGAAATCTGAATGGGAGCGTAGGATAGAATTTATTGTACATAAGACCAGGAGTGAATTTGAAAATATTGGCCTTAGGTCTGATAAATCGTTAACTGCATGTATGCTGCACAAACATAATACGTACCTCTAAGTGCATAATACGGCTAATGGTCCATTGAAAAATCATTTCACACAAAACACAGGCCATTTTTAATTAATATTGTTTTCATGTTTTAATTTAAATTGTTAATTCAAATAAAATTCGGTCATCGTCTATTACCTCAGCAACATATTTTTTTTTAGTAAAATTATTTAAAAACTGATTTCTTTCAATTGTTGTTTATTATTTAGAGTCTGCTGAATTGTCGTAGAGTTCCCTTATTGCATTCGACCAGTAGAGTATCTCGATTAGCATACGAAAAAATTGTAAGTACTACGACAGAAAATGAAACCCAACTATCTATAACAGGATTATCAATTGTTCCGGATAGGTAAAATATGCAGGAAAAAAATTGAAATTCAACACCGACCTTGCGACAAAAGTGCGTCCATAAATGAGAACGAATGAATCAGCAATATTTGTAGCAGCATTTTAAATTTTAAAGGAATTTTGAAGCACCTAATAATAAATGTATTTTGGGGAAAAATTCCTATATGGATGTAATTCAAATATCGTGGGACCTAATTCCGGTTACATGTTTTAAATTAATTCTAATAATTATTTTTTTGCAAATATTACTCGATGTAATTTTACAAAATTAATTATCGAGGATATACCTCATTTTTGCAAAAAAATTAGCCATTAACTATTGGCAATGTCCATAATTGATGCGAAAGTTCATTGTAGAGAAGCATGAGAAGCGACGGTGTTCATCAGAAATATTAAAACTAGAGGAAATCCTCAAAATCAACAAAAGGTTGATAAAGATAACAACTGAACTACTCCTTCCCAGAATATCAAAGTTCTAAAGTCAAAATTGAATATATGTTGGGAGGAAAAGCGTTGAAGAATAGTTCGTGCTGCCATTAAAGACTTTCCTAAGAGACTTTGTAAAGTAGTGTGGGCAGAAAGGAGGCATTTCGAATAATTTTTTTGTAGTAGTAGATAAGTAAATTACTTACTATTTGTTAAAGTTACATTTTGAAATAAATGTATGTTTTCAAGAAAAATTGATTCATAAGAGCATATTGGTCCCACCCTGCGGAAGAGAATTGTGTGCAATAAAACATTTTGATTTTTTCTTTTTTCAAACGTTGTTGTTCTCGAGTATAGAATGCACAAAAGATATGTTTCGACGTTATCTAGAGCTCGCACGTGGTTTTCAAATGTTAGTCAACATGCTATATCCTACTAAATTAACTTACACGTCACTTAATAAAGATTTCATAGGGGAATTCATGCTTTTTTACAATTTAATGATTTAGTTTGTAATACATCGTTAAATAATTGACAACTTGCATAAAGTGTGATATGTTTTGAGAATTCAGTTGAGTGAACCGCCTACGAAAGAGCGCTAGTAGCGTGTGTGCTTTATGTTGGTCACGAAAATGTATTCAACATTTATTGTAACCTCTTTCAGTTTTTATTAGATATTTTTCAGTCTTTTAAATCTCCATTGCACTTTTTTGAGATTTTTATTCATTTTGTATTTCTTGGTAAACGCAGGGTTGAAAATTATATTTTTGATTAACAGGACATCCTAAAAGAACAATTCGTGTTTTGATCGTTGATTTTCTTTTGTGAAATTCCCTGTAGTTATTGTTAATATCGATTAACTTGGAAGGATTGGAAACATTGATAAAAACAGAATAGGCCATATTTAAAATATGCTGTTAAACATTATTACAAACCCAGAATACGAACATGCAAATTCTTTAAAGTTTGTGAAGAAGAAAAATCTCTGGAAAAGTCTTGTTCACTCATGACTCGAAACACATCATTTTCTAAATAACTCACTTTGAGAGGTGGCACGTGACCCAAAGAGTAAAACTTACCCTCTTGACTCTCACTCTTAGACTTAATTCGAGGATCGCAGACGGTAGTCTGGAAGTATTTTGAATTGATACATCAAATGTTATATCTTTGCGATGCCATAAGCCGCTAATATGTATCACTGCAAACCAGAACCTAGGCAACAGAATGTAACCTATTACTGACTCTCATTGAAATGCTCACATAACTCAAGAGCTGTTTTCAACGTGGTTTCAGACAATATGCCTCTTTTAAGTTTATATAACTCCTGTGTATGGAATGAATTAGCGATTTGGAAAATATTTTGCACATATAACGCACTATCATATGGATTATGCTTCTTTGATTTAGGGTGCACCACACTTTAGCACAATGTATTGATAATGAATATTTTCTAAAACGGAGGGTACTTAGTTTTCTCTACTGAATTACAAAATGCACATTTTGTGTGAGTGGTCCTAGTACTCGTATTTTTATGATACAAATCGAGATACATAATGAACTAAAAATAAGCCGTATTTGTCGAATTATCTTCTGCAAGTCTCCAGTATTGAACATTAATAAAATTCCATAATTTTCTGAATATATGCCAATTCCTGAGTATAAGAATCGTGACGTCACTAAAATTCTGTTCACTAGCATCCATTTGGAAGTCTTTTTCACGATCCAACTGGTCCCATCGCAAAGAATATTTTAATGTGACTCAAAGTAATGCACGTGACGTTATTGTATGTTTCTCAAATCATCTTTTCTATTGCATAAAACTTTTTAATGAAGCGTTTCCCTTCATCATGCAAATAGCAAAACGTCGTAATTACAGCCAGCGTACACTATGCCTAATTATTAAGATCATTGATGGAATTCACAATTGTTTCTCCCATTGATAAAAACAACAGAATTCAGATATCCGTGGCATATACTAGCACATTGACTGTGAGGTATTCTATCAAGTGTCATTAGAACTAGAGTTCATACGCCAACAGCTATGTATGACAAAACTGAAGACAGTCACGTTTACACGATAGTGAAAAATATAGCATATGTATATTTTGTACAATTTTACTAAAAAGAGAAAACAGAGGGAATCACTTGCAGCCTCAACATTTTATTGGCTTGAATTTTCAAGAAAATGGTAAAGCCTTTTAAAATAAAAATCAGTGCCTCGATCGAAGTGGTCATTTTAACATCTGCAAAGATCATAATGCATTTTGATTAATTTGCAAACCAAGCAGATAATCATTTTGCTACATAAAAGAATAAAATGTGTAAAATATTTGCAACTTGCATGTCATTCACAAAAGATTTATCATTTGAATTAATCAAATAAAATAAAACATTACAAAATGAATGAACTGTTTTGTCCATTCTTCGGCTGCTACCCATAACCCATGGCATTTAAAGTGAAGGCATGAATCACGCACAAGTAGCGAAAATAGAAATACAGGGTGGCCCATAAGTAAGGTACCTTTTTAAAACTATTATAACTATAAAACTACTAATGGTAAAAAGTTTCTGTTAATTCAGAATGAATGAGGAGATTTCAAAGTTTTCTACCAGAGTATCAAGTCTACAGACAATTAAATATATTGCCCAAAAAATTCATAAAATCCACCCCCCCCCACCCCCCACCCCCGAAATGATTCGCTACGTAATGGAACGAGCAAAAATAGTGATGCTTTACTTCCGATGTAATTGTTCGGCTACTGCAGTTCAGAGGAATTATAGGAATATTGATGGTATTGAAAGAAGTCCTTCGAAGAACTGGATAAAAAAACTGGTATTGAAATTTAGAGAAACTGAGACAACAGCAGACAGACATCGACGTGGCAGGTCACGGCCATATGAACTGGTGCCTCTATTCAGCTTGTTGCAACGAGTGTTTGTGATCCGCCCAAAACGTCAACTAGGAGATGTTCAATTCAACTGAGAATGTCACGTATCTCACTGCAACATATTTTGGTGTAAGATCTAAAGTATCGTCCATATAAAATTCAATTAACTCAAGAACTCCATCCTACAAACTACCAAAAGCGATTATATTTTGCGAATAGATTTCTGCAGCTTGCAGAAAATGACAACTCTGAAGAATTTAATAATGACTGATGAGACACATTTTCACCTCAATCGTTTTGTTAATAAGGGAAATTGCAGATTTTGGGCTTCAGAAATACAAAAGAAATTCATGAACGTCCACTTCGCTCAGGTAAAGTAACAGTATGGTATGGCATCACGTCGTCGAGGATCATTGGATCATATTTTTTTAAAGATGCTAATGCTAATGCAATTTGTGTTATTAAAAACCTGTATAGACAGATGATTCAAAAATATTTGATACCTGAAATTGGAGAAAATAACAGAAAGTACCTTTTTCCAACAAGATGGAGCTGCAGCGCACACTGCGAAACAAATAATGCAAATGTTAAAAATAATTTTCTCAAACAATAATTTTTCGTTTTGGTGATTTACCATGGCGTCTCAATTTCCAGATCTAAGTGCTCCTGATTTCTGTCTCTGGGGATACTTAAAGAAAAATGTTTACATTGAAAAGCCTGATACTCTACAGCAATTGAAACTAAACATCATTCAATAGATCAACAACATTTCACCAGAGACATTAAGGAAAGTAATGAACAGCACCATTGAAAGAGCACGCCATTGTTTGACTAATAATGAAGGTCATTTAAAAGATATTGTATTCCATAGTTAAACGTGTTTTATTGTCTCATTTATAAATGTATACTAAACTTTGAAATTCCTTCTTTCATTTGGAATTAACCAAATATCTTTAGCAGTTTTATTTTTATAGCTATAATAATTTTAAAAAGGTACCTTACTTATGGGCTGCCCTGTATTTGTCTTTTTATGAATAATAGTCCTTCACTGTAGACAAACCCTTATAGCATGTTTCGTCTACTAGGCAATAATATTTTTTCAGCTTCAAATGAAATCTACCTTTGGCAAACCAGCCGTCATTGTTGATTCATTTCGAAAGATTATTTGTCCTGCTCAAAGAGGCACCAGATGGTCCCATAAATTTACTCCTATCGACATCTATGGTTATCCTTGTAAACCGATGCTACGTATACTCTGTTTGCAAGTTATCGTTTGACCCTGACTGATGCCTTAGGCTTCATCGGTTCAGATTTACACATTTCCCATTTATAATATAAGTGTGACGTATAAAATTTAGTATTTCTAACATAATGTATTTTTTCCTGACAAATGCATCTCATCACGGACCGATATTCCAGTTATGTACATGCACATTAATCACACACAAGTATGTCAGGCTAAAATGAGTAGATCTAAAGTACTAGATATAGTATTGATTGCTTTAAAATCTTAATTTGCCAGGAAGGTCACATTTCTCTGCGTAAGTGCTTGCAGCTGAGTAGAAAATTAGAAAAGAGGGGTGTGAGAGGGGAGTACGTAAAGCTTTTTATGCTTATGATGTCACAGGATTGACGTGTACACTAGGTGTAGAACCCACATGTTCAGACTCACAAGGAACTCAACTATGTTCATAAATGACAGAAGAGAGCATATATTTTGTAAGTTTATCTTCGTAATTATAAATTGATACTATATTGGATTTTATTTGAGTTTTTCCGACTGGTGTTTGGGAAAAAGAAAGGCAACATACAATTGCTTCTTAGGAACCATGTTTAAAGGATGATTGTTGAAAAAATGTGTTCGCAACAATTTCGTATGCAAAATTGAGTTAGTTCCTATGGGAAATCACGCAGATAAAAATAAATTTTCGAAAGTACAAATGGGTCATGCAAAGTATAATCGTATGAGCAGATATTGTAAGCACTGCATATTAAGATTGTCCTACTATTAATTAAAAATCAGATATTAAAAAACTGATTCCGACATCAGTATAAGTAGATTTATTAAGGTGTCTACTCGTACTTTGTGTCAGGGAGGTTAATTCTAAGCAGGCTTGATGAAAGGATCACGACATAAGTAACTGTTCATTGATTCGATTCGCACCTTCGAAATATATGGAATATTATCATTTATCTTTGCTAATCAAATATCCACTTCCTCCATAAGTTTGTAAAGTCTCTTTGGGTCTATACTGCACGCTGTTCAAGTTTCATATGAATGCAATTTTTTGCAATTTACATGAAATGAGAACCTTAATTCATTAAACCAACAGCTGCTCGACTGTCGAGTAATTTATTGCAGCAGAGGGTCATGCTGCAAATTTTTTTTTTTAAATAATCATTTGATAGGGAGAAATACGAGGCACAACACACGCAATGCTCCTGGAGTGGCTGATAGGTGTCCAAATCCTTGTCAGGGCATCTAAGTTTTTTCAGACAATAAAAGAAAACACTGATTTTTTTCGGCAAGTATGGTAATATTTGATTAATGACACCGGAAAATATACGTACTTGTGTATCCTAAACTATACGTCAAAATTTCATTAAGTTTAAATATTTTTATAGTAAAATATTTCAAAAGCGCACTCGTGCTCTTCATTTCGTAAATTAATATTGCTCTATTAGCTGAGCGTAAAGTCTAAAGTGCAGTGCCCTTATTTAACCTCTCAAGCAAAAGTGAAGGATCCCCATCAGTGTCTGCTCCAGGCCATCGTATTAAACGCCGCTCTTTTTCCTTTCTCATTTGGGAGACCGCTCGCTTGGACAAAGCTCATGAGGCTATCAGGCCCCTGGTAGTTGTGCATGGCACTTGCAAATAACTAAAAGAATGAAAAACTGTAACGAAACGCTACACATCAAATGTAATTATATATGATGCTTCTCCATATAATCATGATGTGTTTCCTAACCAATCGCTTAGGTCAAGAATCTGTTTCAGTTTCAGTGAGTTATAGGTTCTTTTATCAGATTTTCCAGTTTGTGTAGTTCGTTCAGCACAATATCTTTCCGTTGCAAAGGCTGTATGGTGATGCAAGTTAACCAATACCTCCCACACGCCTTTTGGAAAACACGATAGTAAATACAGGGTGGCGCATAAGTAACCCACCCTTTTAAAAAATTAATAATAAATAAACTATGAAAGGTATAACGATGGGGATAATTGCAAACGATAGAAGAACTCTCAAAGTTTATTTACATGTCGTATCCTGTCTACAAATACCCAGTGTATATTGCGGTAATAAATCTTTAAAATTTACCTTCAAAATGGTGCGCTACACGAAAGAACAACGAGCAAAAACTGTTGAACTCTACTTTTCATGTAATGGTTCAATTATTGCAGTGCAGAGAAGTTACGGGAACATTTTTAATGATAGAAGAAGTCCTGATAAAAACACATAAGTTCTAACGGTTCGTGGCCTTCCAAAGAGCCGTTTGTCTACTGTTGATCCGGTTTCTTTGAATTTAGAGACCATTGCTTTTATGCAATTTTATCAGGACTTCTTCCATCATTAAAAATGTTCCTGTAACTTCTCTGCACTGCAATAATTGAACTATTACATGAAAAGTAGAGTTCAACAATTTTTGTTCGTTGTTCTTTCGTGTAGCACACCATTTTGAAGGTAAATTTAAAGATTTATTACCGCAATATACACTGGGTATCTGTAGACAAGATACGACATGTAAATAAACTTTAAGAGTTCCTCTATCGTTTGCAATTATCCCCATCGTTATACCTTTCATAGTTTATTTATTATTAATTTTTTAAAAGGGTGCGTTACCTATGCGCCACCCTGTATGTGATAAGTTTACAAGTTTTCTCCTCTCCCTGCACTACTGATAATTTCCCATTGAAATTTAAGGCTCAACTTGTGATCTTCAGTTTGAAAACCTGGATAATTTTTGGTGGAAAAATTAATCATTTTTGGTACTCCTATGTTTTACATGAAATACATTTTTCTGAATATTCATTTTCTGTTCTCACCCTACAATAATTAGAATAGAGCCTGGGCTAATAAACGTTTTTTAGTCGAAATTATTGATATGATTTGTATGATTTTTCATTGTGTATTTTGAGTAAATTTCATTTTGTGTAAGCTTATATTTAGATCAAGTTAGCTCCTCTTGTAATTTGCTTGCATTGACATGGTAAAATATATGAAAATATTAAACTATATTTTTTTCAAGTCGAATGGGAATCAATCTGCTCCCCAAAAATAATTACTGCTCCTTGCTGGAACGTATTTCTTACCAAGCATCGTTTTCTCAACTGGAATAAGTTTTGATGACGTACTTATTGTTTCGACAGAAGACATGAGCTAATCTCAATTGAAAAAGTCCGGTATTTGTGTTAAATTTACCCATATTTTAGCAACAGTCAGTCATTTGAGTAACCCAAACAGAACTATGTTTTCTCAGAGTAAAAGCGTCCGGATTTTTCTAATAGAGTCACGCAGTCCTGTTGCTAGAACAATTACACAAACACGGTCTCTAACAAATATCGGAAGAAAAAATGGCGAGGTCTGCTTTTTATTGTCTGTCAACTAAGAGGCTAAAAAATGACGCCTCAAGTCTTGGGAGTAGCTGCGATTTATCCAAACTTCAAGTTAAATAGATCAACTTAGTTTGTGTTAAACAGATTGAATAATGCTCATGTGCAGTAGAATAGAATAGAATAGAATGAGGCTATAAGAACGAACCTTCTAGCCCATTCTTGGGTCGGATAATTACTTCAATAATTATTCGGTGTTTTACCCAAGTCCCATGCCGTATTTCTAGCCGCGTCAACCATGTCGGCAGTAGCGGCTACTACTAATGGACGTAATACAAATATCTATGAACTGCAGTTTCAACTAACAAATAACTTAAAAGGAGTGGGCATTGGCGACAAAGACGTACATACTAGTTCAAATTGGGTCAGTTGTGCGATACGATCATGATAAATGGTTTTACAATTTTAGTCAATATCCTATTCGCGCAGAAAGTGGAGGAAATTTAATCCTGTGAGAAACTGTCATTTAAAAACACTCACACTCCAATTCCAATTCCTGTCATTCACCTTTGACATCTTTCTAAAGCTCGTGATGGTCATGCACGTACCTCAAAAGTGAGTAAGTAAATATCTCACTACGTACAAGCACATTGTTTCCTTGTGTGTAGTCTCACTTTTACTTAGTATAAACAACTTTAACATAGTGACTTGCCTCGTGGTATCAATGCTAAAGTTATCAAAAAACGCAGGATACTTGAAATTAATTAATCAAACTAAACACAATTATTTATTGACAGTTCTATTAATCCTCAACTCGTCAGTAGAAGGTTGGTAACACCATTCAAAATGCATCACTTACGCTATTTTCTTCTAAGCTAAAATTCGATAACTTTTTGATTCAAAAAAATTCCATCTCTGAATTTGTCAAGAAATGAGAAAACAAATTGTCTAATGTTGAATTTGTACATCAATTTTAAGAAAATTAACCAAACCTTGATATGTTTATTATTCACTCTGAAACTTTAATGTGATTTTCACTCAGAAGTTCATTAAGCTTTGCATTTCATGTCCTCACCAGTTATTGAATATTTTTACGTATCCTAACTATTTCATCTGAATGTGTTCATAAAAACGTAAATTCAAATAGTTTTCCTCAACATAGTTCATTCAAGAGTAACTTCCCTCAAGCGAAATGCAGTAAAAATATATAACAGGAAGTAGAAGCACACGTCAGCGGTTTCTCTAATACGGTCCCACGCAATGTTTTCAGAACTACCAAGGGCAGGAAATACATGATGATGAACAGTTAAATATATGTAATAAAAATGGCGATGCTCATGCAATAAAAATTCAATAAAATTGATTAGAAACACAGAGTCACGCATGAATAATCAACACTTGTTGAGCAATGCAGTAGCTGAACGACTAATATTATATTATCAGCAATAAAAATACCATCGCATTTCCTTCCGCTGAAGTTTAAAAACAAAACTATTATTTGTCATGCGAGGTAACGTATGGAAGAGAGGCTATTGATTCATTTTTTCCTGGTTTTGCTATTCATGATGCAAAGTATCAGGGATAAACTTGCATGCGATCGTAGGTCTTATGAGAGGTGAGCATTCTTTCGAGGAGAGGTCTTAGCATGAACGTTAGAACCTCAAGTGGACCAATGCTGCATTGCATACTCTCGTGCCAACTAGGACCAAAATGTATGTATCTTTCAGAAACAGCATTTCCTTATTAGTTACTCATGTTTATCTTGCATTTTTTGTGTAATTTTTTTAATCTCTGTCAATAAGTCTGATATGCTTCAAGGAAGACAAGAATCAGTATAACATTTTTTGTTGATCGTTTAATTTTGGCCGTAACAGAAAATGTCACTGAAAGTACTTCCAGCTATGAAACCTTTCGAGATCTTAGATTTCATTTTAACAATTTGCACTGGTGTTGTCTATTACTTTGAAACACATTCTTTTAAATTGACATAGTACACCATATAATTAAAAGACGTACACTTGTATTGGTATCGGTTATAATATTATGAATAAATATAATACCGAATTAAATTGTTTTCCGTA
Organism: Trinorchestia longiramus; assembly: GCA_006783055.1. NCBI lineage: Eukaryota > Metazoa > Arthropoda > Malacostraca > Amphipoda > Talitridae > Trinorchestia > Trinorchestia longiramus. The sequence goes on from VCRD01000086.1 coordinate 425,683, forward strand.
AATGGCAGGAAGTCAAATTAAACTAAATATATTATACGCACCGTGTAAACATTTTATTCAACTCTCTAATTTACAATTTTGAGGCAAATGCAGTCAAATCTGATTCGAGTGTTAAGGAATGATACCTACAGAGCATCCCAAAGATATTTTCACACACCTCGGAAAATAAATGCATACAAACATACTTGAATACGAATTTTATTCAAACATGACAACTCTGACAAGTATATTTCGGCCTTTGCAATTACAGGAGAAATTCAGAGGGTTGGGTATTAGCTTCCAGATACGTGTACTGTAAACCATTGATTAAGTAATTATTAAAGTGTCCAGCGGAGTTGCAGCACAAGCATTCTCAATTTATTGTGTAAGGGTCGCCAATACTGCCTGCCTCCTGCTCGATTTATCCTTTGTGATTCCTATATACAAAAGTCCTCAGGTGACTTTATTTTCATTTACCTAATCCTCTCATAAATTGAATTTTTATTCTGATAATCTTCGTTAATTGCGGGAAACAATCGCAAGGTGTAATATTTCTACAAATGGGTCCTATGTTTGCCGTGCGGACTGTATTTGCACGAGCAGGAGACTTCTGTGAGAAATGTTTGAAATAAACATGGTATTTTCCTGAAGCGTGTGTTTTTTGATAGACCCTGTATGTATAGCTTCAAGTTGTGGGATAACATATTTGTTTACTATGGTTCTTCTTATGAAGTACTGATAAAAATAACGCAAAGTGGTATAATTCTGCATTCTTAATTTTAAATGTTTCTACATTAACTGCACGAAACAGTTCTTAATACGCTCAACAATATGTCTAAAATATTATTTATGGCCACACCGAGCCACGGAATGTTAAAATATGGCATTCATGCACCAATAAATAAATGATATTCGTTTTACATTCAGCCTTCAAAATCCATTTAATCATTCTCTAACATTTGGTTTGAAATAAATTTTTTTGTAGATTTCTAAGACTAATGCTTCTTAATTTGATTGTGCGGACAAAGAAATAGATGGGTTCTTCTAGGTTACTGTTAATAAACAAAGAGATGCAGCATGTCGAACTCACCAACTCATAGATAATTTACTAGGCAATGAATTTGTGCGACAAAACTGTAGAGTCCACTATAATTTTTAACATATTTTACGAACTTACTTCAGATATTCTAAGAAGACGGTGATGTTATAAAATCTAAAATTCACGCGGATAATTTTACAGAAAACGGAGTCAATACTCTACAGTCTGTCAACGAAAAAGGTAAATAATGAAAAAATACTTGTGGTGGTTAGAAACCGGTTACAACTTGAAGCCTCTGGCAGGTTAATGATCTGCAAAACAATATTATTTGTGTACAAATGGTATGTACGATCGTGCACTGACTTGTTGGGTGTTGTAGAGGTTAGAAGTTCATTTACGTCTGTGTACCGGTGTTTTGCAGATAATACGAGTGTTGATTCCTACTTTTTCCAATAAACATGTAGCGAAAACCCTAAATTCTCAATTTTGTTATTTCTTTCACACAACAGCTGCTTCTGCACTACGTGGGTTGAGCTTACATGATGAGTTCATGATTGCATGAAACGAACTTGCATTTAAACCGCTTCTGCACAAATGTAAACAACTGAAAACAGATTTTTGACTAAAATATCTCACATGCATCATAAATGGCTCTAAGAAAAAAGTGAGTTAATTTTAAATCAAATCATTAATTGAATCAGTTCCATTTCAAATAAACTAAAAATTTAACAATATTTAGTACCTTCAGTCTTTCATAATAAGAGCGTAGACAGCGCAGGTATAAAAAGAGTCAAGCACTATAAGGCAATCATGTTAAAAAGCGTTGGCAGCCACAATCAGCGTTTTCATCTCCAATACAGAGTGTTTCATAATTAAGGCAACGAATTTTTCGGTAGGTGGACGGAAATTGAAATGAGCGATTTCGATTTTAAGGGTTGAAACGCTGGGGTGAATAATAAACAAACGATACAGTGTTAAATTTATTCGATGTAATCACCCTTATAACGAATTGCAGCTTTAAGTCTATTTACAAATCCATCACAAGCGCCACGTATCTGTTCTTGTGGAATTGCTACTCATTCCCTTTGCAGTTTTTTTGAGGGACTGGAGAGAAGTGTGATGGGTAGCTAAGACACTGGTCTCCAAAATGGACCAGATAAAAAGTCCAGGAGATTGAAGTCAGGCTCCTTGCTGGCCATACATTTTTTCTTATGAAAGATGGAATGTTCCACTGAATCCCGGTTTGGGTTACGTTGGAGCCATGTGATGGTGCTGAATCCTGCATCTAAAATTGCTAACGATATACCTTACGGGTATATATAAACTATTAGTTAAAAATGGCTAACATTATATTTCATGGGGTAAATATTCCTCTATAAAATAATATAATACACAGTTTGTTGTTTGCTCTCTTGCTTGGTCCGTCTCTCTGTCACTCTCTTAAGGATTTTGATAGGAAAAATTCGGTGGGGTGTAAATGAATTTAAGCATTGTATTGTGGATACCAAAAGCACATCCTTTAATGGGGATACCAAAAGCAATCCTTCCATGGGCTACAGAACATTTCCAAGGTTCGCCAAGGGGCGAACCTTGGAAATGTTCTGTAGCCCATGGTAGTAACTTTGATTCCAAAATAAAAGAAATGTATGGTTCTAAGTTTAGTTTGACCCCATAAAGTACAAAAATAAGCTTAGACCTTCTTGTGGCTCTCACAGCAGTCCAAGCCATGGCAGACTGTGCATTTTGACGTCTCGTAATAATCCTACGGTCGACTGAACTTGGCGAACTCCAAAATCGGTCGATCTGATGGTTCATAACTTGATGAATGTCAAATTTTTTCTTATCTGTGAACACCAAGTTTGGGAGCATGTCTTGAGCTATCTCATTAAGGATGTGACGACTTATTTCAGCCCTCATTCGCTCATGATGTTCAATACGCCCATGAAGTTTCATTATTTTCTAGGGTATCCATCCCAAATCTTCCTTCAACACTCAATGCATTGACGTTTTGATAAGACCGGTTTCTGCTGCCAGTTCTTGATGGGATCGACGTGGGTTTCGACGCAACTTCTCCTGCGTTATTTGGATAAGTTTTTTGGTCTTAACATTTCGTTTCCGGTCTTGTCCGGTTTATCAGAGGTTGTACCACTCTTTTTAAACTTTCTAACAGTTTTTGAAACTGCTGAACAATTAATTTTTAACTTTTTTGCAATTGATTCGTTACTCCTGTTTTCTTTGTGAAACTTGATGACGAGAATTCGATCCACGACCATTATATAAAGTCTGGATTTAAAATTTAAACACTTGAAAGTGAAGACTATGTTACCACTTTCAAAATAATATAAGATTAACATAACTAAACATTTAATATTCAAAACTGGTTGCCTTAGTTCTGAAACATCCTGTATTTTGAGAAATCAAAATAACGGAGTCCTTTTTTTTGATTGTGAACTTTTTGCTAGAACTAAAGAATAATTTCCCAAGGCGGAAAACGTATATCTCGTGAAAAACTTTCAGCGAAAATGTAATCGTTTTACGACCAAAATATTTGGAAGAATGGACGTTTATGACGAACTAGGAAACTTTCGAAAAACAGAGCTTCCGATTTTAGAATGATAATAATTTAGAGTTGTTTCAATGCAACATATATTCTATAAAGTATTTTTGGAAGGTACAAAGAAATGATTCACTCGAAAAACAAACACAAGTTTGACTCTGTATTTACACACACAAACACACACACATAAATATATATATATATATACGTATATATATATATATATATATATATATATATATATATATATATATATATATATATATATATATATATATATATATATATATATATATATATATATATATATATATATATATATATATATATATATATATATATATATACGAATATATGCGATACTAACTAACGAAGCAAATCTCAGCTATAGAGTGTGTCATATAGACTTTCAGCTGCTGTGCACACATGTGTGCGTGCTCTCTCAAGTATATGCTCTCACGCAGATCAAATTCGTCCGTGAGTGAGCGATTTTGGCATTGAGTACTCTCATAGTACCGCCGGAGCAATTGACCATCGTGCACTCGAGCCTGGCGGACTTGTGACGATGTAAAATAAGTATCCCTACCATCACCAGCTTGGTCGACTGGTGAGCAAATCTGCTTTCGAGCGGGAAGACCCGGGTTCGAATCCCGCTGCCGACATGGTTGACGCGGCTAGAAATACGGCATGGGACTTGGGTAAAACAACCGAATAATTATCGAAGTAATTATCCAACCCAAGATTGGGCCAAAAGGTTCGTTCCTATAGCCTCATTCTATTCTATTCTATATATATATATATATATATATATATATATATATATATATTTCACATACCTTTGTATATGAATTCAATAAGAAGCTTATTTCTTTCATTGGGCCGCTCAATTTTACTTTCAGCTGAACAAAATAAGAGAAACTTTTTCCTGCACAGTTATTTGATTTTCTGCAATACATTCGTGATAAAATGAAGCATTCCAACTCCAATCCTAAAGTTTCGAATATTTAAACTCAACTTTGAATTCGTAGTCGTTTCATAGAGTTTAACGAAAGAAAAACTATGACCCCATGATTTTTGAATATAAAGTTTCGGTAGTGGATTTTATAATTTTGAAGGTTTCAGCTTAAATGTTTTACCTCTGATAAAATATCACGAAACCACAATTGCCAAATAACCTAGCTTAAAATATTTTATTCTATATTAAATGAATTTGTACATTGGAATAAACAGCTGCATATTAGTTTTTTTATCTGAAATCAAACTTTGGCACATATGTCAAATTATCGTTTGTCCATAGATATCACTTCCGATTTGCAGAACATATATAGATCAGTTCATCATTTGCTGGTAACAATAACATTTTTTCCATTATGTGTGAAAATGGTAATGGCAAAATATCAAATATTTTACAGAGCACCTGAAATTGTTTCGTAATTTTTTCTTAAACTTTTGGCATGAACGAATGACTATTGTAAAAATCGAATATATTAACAATTACTTTTTGGTGCGACTAATTTTAAGTGAAAATTAATTTCTTTCACAATGAGAAGTATTTTCCAGCACACTATTTTAGAAAACCAAACAACAGACTGTAAAAACAGCAATTTCAATCCCCCTTTCATTAGTTTTTGAGGCCTGAGAAGGTTATCAAATTCCATTCATGGAATTTCACCTGCCTGGTGAGATGTCTTATAATACGAATCATTTTTAACCCTATTACTTAGTTTCTCTTTTCCGTAAACTGAATCTTTTCTTCAGATTTTCCTCATTACTTTTCACAGGGTTAGTACAGTACAAAAATTTGAAGTTCAGTTATTTACAGGTTCCTGCTAGTTAAATCTTCAATGAATATACGAACTAATAAACTACAATATGTGAAGCTCTCCGTAGTTTGTAGCTTGAAACACGAACTCAAGAGTAGTGATTCAACTTACATAGATGTATGCCCGAGTTTTTAAATTGTGGGAAGCACGGTACGCAAAATCTTACGACGTAGAGAACTATTTTGCAACATTTACCTCATCTGAATATCTATGAAAACATTTTTAGACGATGTTTAAAAATAGTGGGCTACATTTATGTTAGCGTAATCGTTGTACATATAAATGCAAGCAATTACTGTGAAAAGATTGCCAGATCTCAAACATTTCCTCGAGACATAACATCATAATGAGACCTTTAAACTCACCAAGAAGAAAGAAATTGAGTCAGTGGGATTGCATTTACCTTTCTGAACATTCTGAAATTCTGCCACTTGTATACGTTAAAGATCGTTCGAAGTAGGAGAGGTGAAACCTGTAGAGAACTTACATTAATCAATAGCAGTTTGATGATTTTTCACAATAGTATAAACACACTGTACTATTGTCTTGTTACTTAAAGTAAAAGATCATTTCATTCAATAACTTCCAACTTTTCAAAAATTGGAACCATGTGTGATAGGTAAAAACATCTGTGACTATGTTTTGCATCAATTTCTAAAGATTCCAACATATTATTACGAGCATGGTGGAAGTCAGCTAACTCTTTTAGGTCATCTATAGTTAACCAAAAGTCCAAACATGAACTTGTTGGAATGACTGGGAACAACTCTATTAAGCTACTTATTCGTGGCAGCTATACCTTTGCATCTTAGAGATGAAATGAGTTCTGACCATGAAGTTACTTCTCATAGTTGAAATAAATTTTTGACAATAATTTAGTATATTGTAAATGAAATTATAAGTTATGCCCTACTCTGTGTTAGCACTTATTTCACTTGACTTCCAGTACTCAAAAAATTGTAAATTATTATGCTCTCGTACGACTTAAATGAACAATACTGTATAAATTTGTATTCCTTTTGAAATATAATGAGAGCATAAAATACGCTAACTAAAAAAGTTAGTCCTGCCTTCATGTTTAGAACTGTACTCGTGTCATGAGTTAGGATAATCGTGTAGATTCATTATGACAATTATATACTCGTACAGGGATATGCTATTATTAACTCAAGGAAAAAATTACACATCATGTAAGTATTACAGATTTAGTGTGCACAGTCCGGCAGTATAAGGTAACTTCATGTATTTCAAAAGTCTGTAGTATGTAGTGTAACAATATATTTTTTATTGAATTACGTTGCACTCGTTAGGAGTAGGTAAGAAATGTCAAGAAAAGTCATTCAAAAGAAAGGTTTTAGTATTGGGAAAATATAGAAATGTCAAAGTTTCAACAATATTCAAATGGCTGCATCACTATAACATGCAATAATTCTTCTTAACAAGATATGTAATTTCTGTTTGATGCCACTCCCATTTTTATTTTTCACGCGGTGTTGAATCGTAAATCATTGAGTATGTTCTACTATGAACTTTATATTTTTAAAACCAATGCACTAGTAGTTTCACTGGAGTGCCTGATAGAATTCTGAAATGAAACTTGAGGATCGACCTTTGGGTACAAATATTTAGTTTTCCATTCAAACCTCTTTTACATTCAAACTAAACTTTTATGAATAGTTTTATGTGACCGTGATCAAAAAATTAATAAAACAACCTGTAATTGCAAATTGTGTCAGAAAGTTCAACTAAATTTACCTTCAGTCAGAGAGACAACAAACGCCTCAACAAACGAACTAACAAAGCAATGACAAAATTGTTTTGACCCCGTAAGTCATAACGTCTCTGTACCATTGTTTGATGAATGAAGGCATGAACTAAGACCGGCAAAAAAAACTGTTGTCCAGAGATAGATATCGGTCTTTTACACTCATGCAATATAAAATTCATTGATTACTATCACACTGATCTTTTCCGGCCAGCATCATGCCATCCAACACTCGTTCGAGGACAGTAATTATTTTACAGAGCGTCCGTAAAATCTCTTTACCATTTAAAAAATTTATTATATATGCAATTAATAAGATATTTTATTCAAATTTGTTGCATTGTATTTAAAGTTTATTAAAGTTTTTAATCACGTTCGGCATTTGTGTGTTTCATGGGTCCTTTTTATGAAAGCAGTGTTCTGATACTTTATGAGGGACTTATATAAGAGATTTTATCGACACCCTGCAATATGCTGCTTCAAATTATGTAAACTCTATACTTCTTGAACTCACAGTTCATGAGATGAGCATTAAACATTCACGTATGTTTAATAATGTAGCAACGCAAACAACACGTTCACAGAACTCCTACCATAACACTTATGAAGTTCTACATAGTACAAATGCTCTAGCTAAAATGGTGCAAATGCATCGCGTGACAGATTACCTATACAATAACATCTAACTGAACTTATAATACTCCTGTTAAATACAAGCGTGTCAAAATTAGAAAATACTAAATTATGTCAATATCATCAAAACAATACGACAGAGCAAAACATTTTTTCAGATTTCATATTAACGTGAAAAACTTCATTAGAAAAGGAACATTATATCTGATATTTACAATTTTTCAGCATTACTATAAATTATTCATTTGGGTAATTATATTTATAAATTGAGAATTCATTTTCTATGTAAGTTTTTGTGAAGTCAGTTTTTTACTGCAACTTATCTTGAACACTGTACATACATATTTTTTAAACTTCCTTCAAGTTCCTGTTGTGCAACAATTGCAGTACGACGCATTAAACCAAATAACACTCATTGTCAACTACGGATAGAAACGCTGAGATAGTTCTAGGTCTGAAAATACTTCTACTTTTCCTCTATAACGGGCACAGCTTTGATGACGCCTATAAATTATAAACCGCGCATCAAGATAAATAATGAAACTTTCCATAAGGTTCAACATATTCTGAATAAGTATGTTATAAATTGTATATTAATCAGTAAAGATAAATCTGTCATGCGAAGGTAAACCTAAAAAAACAAAACACGGCCAATCAACCTTCTGGAAAATGAATTAGAAGCAACGGCGCCAGAAAAGTTTCAACATAGGATTGAACGTCATCCTCGTAAGATACTTGTACAGAATAAGTAGCGATCACACGCTTTTTTCTGAGCGACTTCGCTCTCCCGTCATAGTGCATTAGCGTAACAAGAAATAGTGTATCAAATGACGTGCGCTAGTGGAGTGGTTAAGGTTTGCAGGATTAAAAGTGTGCGCTCCTTTACTGTTTGTTTCATTCTACGTGGAGCAAAATTCCGTTACAATGAGTATTGAAACCAAATATCTTTACATTCAAGACCTCCTTTCAAGCATGCACTTGTTCTCAGTTTGCCCTGACTCTGCATAAAATCAATTTTTCAAGTTTAGGCTTTAATTAAATTTTTATATATTATTGATCGCTTTCCTGAAAACTGTTCCAATCTTTTTCAACACTGGATCGCTCATTTATACCTACTTATGACTTAAATATTGAACAGAAGCCCGTATTTACGTGAATGTTTTAGATCAAATGTTTTGTTTCAGAAAGTTTAGAAACAAAAATATTTTCTCCATACTGGAACACTGCACAACCAGCGAGCGGTTTCAGTGTTACTACATTAATGACACTGAAACGTCATTCTCAGGTGTTATTACTCGTGCTTTGTTATTGAATGAAAATCGCAAAGGTAGGCAAAGCAGTTAAAATAGTGAAAAAACCCTATATCAATTTGAATAACGATGGAAGTAACATACTCAGTCAGCGCCAGAGTCGTTCAAAACGTCACAGGGACACCGGCTACGGTTGTCAGTTGTGGAAAACGTTATAAAGAATACTGTGACGATATTTCATTATTAAGTTACCCGAAAATGTATTACTACGGTAGCTTGGTAGTCATGCTATAGCACTATTGTAGTTGAAAATTAATCAATCGATCTTAATTTCTGATGGGAACAAAAAGTCTTGCAAGGACATATGTAAGCCTCATTTTACATAGAAAGTGCACAAGATTGCCATATGCGCAATGATGAAGCTGTGGTCTTGGAAGTGCAAACAGAGACATCATGGAATATTTCAGAATTTAAAAATGAACGCTGCGTAGTGTCAAAGTTCTTGTGTACTTTTGTTAGTACCTGGTCTAATCCTGAAATAATAATTTCCGATATGAATATAAGACATATAACTTAATGGTAACTTCTCACTGCATTGCTAGGTTTTTTCATAGCTAAAACTTCGAGGATAATAAAGAAATTTCGAGCTAGTAGGAGCGTCCGTATTTATTCCTAACTCGTAGTCGTACACGTAGATGTAGGTATGATTGTGTGTGTTTCAGGTACATTAGTAATATGGTAGGCCCTTTTTAGAGATGTAGAATTTTCCCATTTGTAATTTCTTTATTTTTAAGGTACTCGTATATAGTTTTTCTTGCTTCTCTCCCGTCCTGTTTTCAATTTCAAATCTGTACCAAGCGCACAGATTCTCTTTGTCGAAGTGCTATGCTATTGATTTTGAGGATAATATGTTTCTATTGACGTTACAGCAAACATCCAGATTACTACATGACTGTGAACCTGTTTCTTACACCTAGATGTAAGCCAGCTGTTAGACGAATTTTCAAAGTTACCAATAATTCAAGACCATAAGGTGTTTGAATAACAAGAACAACGAGCTATAGAATCAAATATATTCTCTTCTCTGTATCTATTGATTTCAGAACTTCGTCGTGATTTCGGTTTTAATCAAGGAAAATAATTCATGTATCTTTCCATACATCTAATTTCACTTTCAAGAGATGCTACGAATTTCATAATTCAAAATTTATTTGATACACGAGTGTTAAACCAAAAAACCTAAGAGAGAATACAAGTCATAGTAACTGAAGTTAAAATTATCATGGACAGAATTCCTGAGAGGATTCCGTTGAAATTGAAATATGCATTTCAACAGCCATGTAATATTACTTGCAACCGTTCTCGGCTAGAAAAAGTTATCAGGAATTTTCAAATTCTTATAATTTTTACTTCAATGCTTAGGAGCACATTATTATATTTTGTTTTGTGACAAATAATTCATAGAAAACTTGTAGAAAAAATGTATCTGAAAAATATATATTTCTGACGTTTGCACACAAGGCTCTTCATTAACAAAGCTACAACATATATAAAATAAAGCTCAATACTTCCTTTCAATTTGATTGAAAAGTTTACCAGATTGAAAAAATTACAAACACATTATGTAAGTAGAGTCAATTTCGTTATGCGAAAGTATTTCATTATTTACAGTTTTGTATGAGGTTTCTCACATGTGAAGAGCTGAACTGCAGGAGTGTGGATACATGAGTTTCATTATTATTTGTTAATTACTCATCGTAGGAAGCATGCATGCAATGATTCCTTGCGCTTCATAGAATGTGGCAAAGAATGAAAATCATTCGTAGTCATCGATTACGACTGGAATGTTTGCGACCATCGCGTAAGCTTCGGCTGGCGACCGCGTGCACCGTGACATAGAATGCGTGCGTCTCAACTTTAAACAATTTAAGATGGTATGCAAATTAGAGGAGCTTATTAAACTGCATCTAATATTTTTTCTTATTGATAGCTTAAAAGTAAAGTTTGGGATACATTTTGGTTGAATAAAAGATTCATTGTAATATTTTTCATTAATTATTAGGTGTTTGGCAAAACAATTCTCATATAAACGATCCAAAATTGTTCCTCATACATAACGTGGAATTGCAAATATTTTTTTATGACTTAGATGGACTAGGATGCGTTATTGTTAATTACGTTTGAAAATTACCGATTGGGTCGAAAAAACTGAATAAACCCTAAATCTGAATTCTGCCCTAGGTACCTCAGAAACTTCTCGACCAAAGTGAACAAAATTTTCAGGTAATAAAATTAACGGTCTAATCTTCAATATTTTCAATATAACCGCCATCTGCAGCGATGATGGCCTATGGACGGTGCCTGAATGTTTTACAGGTCATGACGACCTAGTCCGTGTTCATGATCATCCACTCCCGGTCAACGGATGCTTTAAGGGTGGTGATGTTTGGGTGACGAACTCAGCAGGCCTTGGCTTCAATATGCGAACCTCAATGTTTTTCACCTAATCGACTGTCCAATCTTCTCATCTGAGAAGATGATCACCGTGCCAGGTGGAGCAGACTCGAGATTATTCATGAGTCTCTAGCAACGTTCAAAGCGCATGGCACGGATGGCTGGCGTGAGCAGCAGCCTCCGAACAATGACCTCCCAGCTTTGCGACTGCTTGTCCAACTGTGGTCGCTCCTATCCCGAGCCTCCTGGCGTGTTGGCGCAAGGACGTCAAGGAACTGCTTTGAATGGCATCTCACCAGCTGTCTCGATCCACAATACTGTTTCGACAATTGCCAGCATGTCTGGTCGCGTAGACGGTTGTAGGGACACCCCGGCTAGATTTGCGACCTCACTCCCTCTGATTCAACCACGAAAAAGTGCAGACACCTCCACTCGTTTATCTCGCTGGAAAGCCATTTTACAGTACACAACAATAACGAAACTTTATCTTCAATGTCAAATTAACAGGTTTTCGGATGATATGCGGCAAGGCAGGATAAGAGTTGCCAAACAATCAAGATTTTCACTTAAACGTGTGTTCAGTTTTTTGGCCCACCCAGTACTACGTCAAATTGGATATATGCCTAATTTTCATGAATCATATGTAAACTGTGAAAACTATTTGAAATTCTGTCTCTTCAGATTTCAGTAAAATAATACTTTGAAAAAGCGTCAACGATGCTCTCAAGTTTTCAGGTATATCAGTACAGAACTTATTATTGAGGCACTAACATTAACGAAAAGAAAGGTTTTTACCGTTTTTCTCTTATGCCAAGAACACTTAATAACACAACAGTGTGTACCTCATCTTAAAAGGCGGCAGAGACCTAGTTCTCATTCCAACATAAACGTTTATACATTAACACATAAACTCATCAATGTTTATGCGTCAAACTTGTATCATATATTTATGCCATTTTGCTGGAAACGAAAAAACTAACTTCATTGTCACTATCTTTTCTTGAAGATAATTTAATAGTAGCTTCATGCTACTTGGTTTGGCTCTCAAATTAAATACTAGTCACTCGCCAAATATTTAAGAGCACATTCCCGTGGGTAAAAAGACTAATGTATTGCAAGGATCTAATGTTCACAAACATAGTTTGAATCGAACATTTGCAAGTAACTTGCTCTGAATGGTGATTTATATTGATAGAAAGTTTGTTCCCTAGCAATTCATAGAAAGTTATACTGGTCATGAAATGCAATGTCAAGGTCAATAAATTAAGTTGAACGTACATTACTGCAGGATGCGGCGGATAAACAACCAGTTTTCTTTGAACGTCTTAGGGTCAGGTTATCACTTTATTACCAGTAAAAATTAAACCAGACGATCAGTAGTGTTTGTACTGTTGACACGCGCAGTCGTGGCTTCAGCAGTGGACTTTAAGTTTCCAGATCTATGGAAAAGACATGAGGTATTGATGTAAATTCCTGAAAAGCTGTAATTACGATATTGCAAAGTGGTTTCAAAATGGTGACAACTTTTTTAGGAAGGTTTGACGCAAGTTAGCGGCTTCCAAATACAACTTTGAAGCAACAGCTATCAGGCAGGGTCATTCAAGGAGGTCTGACTACAAGACGGATGCTAAGTTCAGAGCATCTCTTTTGATGTCTGGCCTCCCGACTTCCCCGACCTAAAACCAATGTTTTTTTGTATGGAGCGCAGTCAAACAACGCACCAACCGAACCTAATGCTCAACTAAGGATGAATTGATTGAGCGTGTACAGGTGGTTTTCGTTAATCTGTCAAGAAAGGTCAAGAAGAGCTGCAGTAGGTTTATAGGGTGTATGAAGGCTGTTATCGAGGTAAGAACCGGCTTCATCTCGTAAAAAGTGGCCCGAGGGTCTACAAAGACGATCATTTATTATTTTTCAGTAAAACAATTGTTCTTTGAAAAAGGCCATTTGACTCGAGACCTAAAATAGCAGGTTATTTATTTCTTATCATATACAATTTTGCATGATGAAATAACACTGTTTAAAGATACTGTTAAATCAGACGTATAAGGTAAAATGAATCTTTTGGCATTTCTCCAGTCACTTCACTATATAATAACGTGGGTTGCTTATCAAATCGCGGGAGTGCGTTTAATTTGCTCAGTTATGTTTTAAAATATGAAAATATTTCATAAATGTACATATAGAGCTATTAGCATTAGGACTGGGTTGACGCTCGTTCATTGACTTTAAATTGACTCATATAATTAGTTATGATTTGTTTACCAGAAATGAGCACTGACCTTACTTTCTGTCGGTTTACTGGATGCAGGCATTTAATTGCCTTGTTTTATTCATTTATCTTCCACTGTTTAAAATGGCTTATGCTCCCCTGCAGTGTATATAAACATGAGTAAACATTGTTTTTGACTTCAACACACTCCGGTTGCTTTCTACTCTTCAGTAACGTTCGCTGTTTGTAACCACTCGTCTATTTGACTGTCACCAGCTTGGTCGACTGGTGAGCGAATCTGCTTGCGAGCGGAAAGACCCGGGTTCGAATCCCGCTGCCGACATGATTGACGCGGCTAGAAATACGGCATGGGACTTGGGTAAACAACCGAATAATTATCGAAGTAATTATCCGACCCAAGCATGGGCCACAAGGTTCTTCCCTATAACCTCATTCTATTCTATTCTATTCTATTCTATTTTGAAGTATGGTTTTCTCTTCCTTTTGTGTCTCTGTTGTTCAGATGTATTTTTCAAATGACATTACGTTTACTCTATAATATTTGAGACTTTAAAATATCATAGAAGTTAATTCAGCTCTTCGAAGCTAGAATGAGTTTTTGAGTACTGGGTAAGCTTTGCAGTGGGAAGGGTTTGCATTTGTCATTGATAGAATCGTTACGTTCTCTAACCGAATTCCGTGCACTAAGCGTCATCATTTTTCATCTTTAGATTTTGTAGCTGATCTCATCCTAGTAAGTCCATTTGGTTTCAAGCCTGTCGGGTGAAAAATATCATAAATGGAAGATATTCAAATTCCCGAAATGCCTAACTGCTTGTCTATTCCTGTGAGGTACTTCTGTTTAACAACTACCATTCATCTTCAAATGACCTTTGAACAATGGTGCTACTCTTAAACAACCTTAAGCTCAAATTAGAAACCAGAGAATTAATAATCCCAACTTTATGAAATGATAATGAGTTCAAATTAATAGTAGTGATGAATTAGAAATAAATTGTACCTCTAATAATTCGTTGACATTTTATGTTTGAGTAGGAAATCAAATCTTTTGTGATAATCCATGTACGAGAAAATCTATTAAATCTAATACATGTACTGCGTTGTACGAGAAAATCTATTAAAACAAAAATTTAAAGCACCTGGTAATGATGAATGATACTGCTGGCCGACAACCTCAATATTACAAAATTAAAACTGGTTGCTAATATATTGAGATATTTTACAAATTTGTAAGAGTTGTTTTCCGGGAATATGAGCTTGATGCAGTGGATGCTGAAGTATGAAGTTCCCGTGACTGTTCAGTATGTATGCTAAAAATGAAGGGTGATGTGTGGCACTGTGCACAACGTGCAAATATTATATGCGAAGGTAAACAATTGAATGAAATAAACGATACATATTTTTACTTTCGTTTGGCGAGCATACATTATCGAGCATTTCCCTTACTTTATCGAACATTTCCCTTTGAAAGTTTTCTTTTCTGATTGAAGAAAGGAGTATACAACAACGCTGAGGCTTTAGATTAGAAAATCGTTTCAAAGTAAATTAGAGTTTCAATTATTCCCATGCAATTATAAATATGTAGTACAAAGTTCCTTCGCACTAGATCACAGAAATTAACGTTAAATCTTTGTCAAAATCATCTCCGTAATATTAGGCTGGGCCTATCTGTAAGAGAGCATGCGAGAAACTGTAACATAAATTTCATGTCAGAAAGAAGGCGCACATTTGAACTTGTCATAAAACTTTAATCAGTCATTTTAGAGCCAAGGTCATAACCAAGCCGGATCTTTCCCGTTGTGTACAAGTTTCTCACAGTGCAGCATGCCTGTGAACACACAAGTGCAAGGTACCTGTGGACATAACAGAATAGCGTGCCTATGTAGACAGCAGATTAGATGGCTGGTAAGCTACACAACCAAACAGTGTTTTCCGCAACAATTTGTTGCATCTTTGTCAGTGTATTTACGTGGATTGCTTACGTTCCAAGGTGAGTCGTATTGCTAATTAATGTCGTTTCAATGAGACCGATCGAAATATTCAATGTTTGGTTTGTGTATACGCACATTTATCAAAACAACATGTAAGAGCTGAGTAAATGAATATCAATTTCAACGGCTCTGTAGCTCACCAGTGATTTATAAGGAACTTCACAGCATTCATAACTTTCAGAACCTGTGACTATTGCTCATCAATATGATTTTATTGTTATTCTATTCACTATCCAATATCGGTGGATCATAAAAAGATGCATTGGATGCGCTGACATCAATTGAATCAGTTCAATTTCCCTTAACTGTTTTGAGGGTGCTACTCTGATGAAAATCATTGTGAATCACCACCTCTGTAAATAATTTCATCACGGGAAGAATTGTTCCTCAGTCGTGCTAAAGCCAAAAAAGAGGTGAAATTCTATTGCCAAGTTTCAATATGAAACAAAAAACATCATATTACCGCTGAATAAAGCGTTAGTGTGGCCACATCTAGAATATGCATTGCAACTGTGGTCTCCTACCACACGAAGAAACATTATTAAAACGGAGATAATTCAGTATTATGAATAGAAAGTAATTTCTGAACTCAGTTACCTGAATTACGAAGGGCGGATTCAGCAGCTACAATTCATCTCCTTCAATCGAAAAAAACATTTTGAAGACAATTCATCGAGACCTATTAAACTGTGAATTGTTTCAACAATCTTACACTGTAAGATCTTTTCAACATCCCTGGCTCTAAACTTCTTTCTTATAAAATCGTCAGAGCTTAGAACAGTCTTTCTATATATATGATTTTTGCTAGCACCGTAAATATAGTCAAAAATTATCACGATAAATATTGAATTAAAGCTCCCTCAGTTTTATAAATTACTGATTCGATTTATTTTTTAAATTCTGGGGTCTGTGTATGATTGTAGGGCTCGTGCTGGACTGAAATTCCTGTGTCATTCAGGTGCATGTGCATGAGCGGTCTATACCTTAAACGGCATGGGCTTAGAGCCTGTTAGAGTTTAGACTTTAGAGTCTGGGATGTTGTGGGACTTGGGTAGCAGTCCAAGAATGGACCAAACAGCTCGCTCGTTTTCTCATATTTTATTCGGAGGAGCTTTAGTGCAGCATATCAAGCCTTTGGAAACAATGTACCTCTTCCATGCTACGACTTCATTAGTTGTTCAGATTGAACCTCATTGTTCTTTCAATTAGTTCGTTTTATGATAATAAATTGGATTTAACCATTTAGTGACAATTTTTTCTTCGTAATAAAAAAATTATACGTGACATTTATTTCTTGCGTAGGGTACCTATAGAAGGGGACAAATCGTAGCAACATGAAAAAACTATTGCAATTAAAAAAATATAGAGCGACTTTTTTGGTCCACTTGGTCTTGAGAGGCCACTGTATAAAGGGTGACCATATGGTACACCTGGAGTCATGAGCAAACAAATAGTATAAAACGAGGGGTGTTATTAAAGTATGTACCGTTTTGACATAAGATAAGACATGTAGACTTTTTTGAGCAATTATATTTTTTACATGATAACCTGTATATTATTCTACTTTTCTACAGAATTTCCACCAATATTAAGACACTTATAGTATCGCACAACCAGCTTTTGAATAGCATCCTCATATTCGAGCTTTTGAATACTATAAACAAATTTATTTTATTTTGTACGGATGGAAATTAAGTTGTTCCTAGCCAAATAATCAGATGACCTCTTAAGTTTGATTGGCCGATTGTAGACAGACATTGTCATGAAGAGAAACGACCTCCTGACTCAGCATGTCACATCTTTTGTTTTGGATTGTAGGGCGCAGTTTTTATTGCTCATAATGCTTTCGCCATACACTTCTTTAATCTGACAATAAATTTCAGCTGCTTTCAGCCTACAACATTAAAAAATCAAATTGCCGCACGTATTTCACAGACAGAGGGATTTTCAATCAAAAGAGGCTTTTCAAATAATGACCAAGAAAAGTACAAATGCCGAATGATTCTGTACTGGCGTCTATGGCTTACTAACGAAGTGCGGTACACAGGGCACATGCGCTAAATGCAGAGATCAGTGCTGCAGCGGATTAATTTCAAAATAGTACTTGCTTTAAAAAGCGCCTCGTATAATATATTTCCCTCTCAAAATATGCTACAAAATCGTATAGAAATTGTTTTCATACACACAACGCAAAACCGAACTGAAAAATTTCTCAAGTTCAAGAAATTCTTTACACCGTGTAAAATCGGGCGAAGTAATTTCTATCAGTAAATAATCCAGGTGAACTTTTCATTTCAAACGGACAATTTCAATCCTACAAGTACATTTTGGAAATTTACACTACCCTCTATTTTTAGTCATTGGAGTAAGATGACCGATTCCATCTTTTTGAATTCATTCTTCAGGAATGGGCTTTGCACCATTGCCTAGTGCCTTCTTTTTAGCAAATTCAGAATGTGCAATTCAAAAGATGGGTGATATCGTTGTCTTACCACAACTTTCTTTGCGTACATTAGAGAATCAGAGATCCTTAACTTGAATTGACGTAGCAAACTTTGCAGTCAGTATAGAACATCATTCCACTAACCCTTCAACCCCTTTGAAAAAGCTGCCAACTGTTTACAACCGTCATATCAATCAGATTGAACACTAGCCTCACGTACTAAAAATTTTTCACACCTGTAGCTCATTCTATAGTAAGTCATAAATTAATCATGAAGATGTACAGCACCCATGTGGTAATTACAATTTGAAACAATATTAGGTACAGGAATATCAACATACTCGTTATTCTTCCAATCGTATCTTTGACAAATCACAAGGTGTGAATTTAAGAGACTGAGCTGTAGGTAAACAGTTCAATCGTTATTCAACTTGAGAACAATAATAGCTGTACTGTATTCTTGGGTTACATGTCCATTATGAGCACTAAAACCGAGTTTTTGCAGTTGTTTATCCTTCTTGACTATCAGGGCAGTCAATGAGTGCTTCTGTAGTGTCACATTCATAAATTTATTCTCGTGACCAGCTGCTCTACCAATTTTACTGAATGAACTAGTTGTCAAAATAAAGTTAACCGTTAATAGTGTCTTTCTTCAGAAATGCACTCTCCAAGATGGTAGACTGAATTGTCATTAGCGCACAGGTCAGGAATTCCTGGCTGTTGGACAAGAAAGATCTTCCCAATGTATGGTGTGAAGTTACACACCTTGATAAAATCACCAGCAATGACAACATTTTTGTATCTAGACTAGTGAATTATTTGTTAGAATATATTGCTTTAAAGGAAAGGCTCCCTTGAAAGCGACCATCTGCTCATCTACACTGAAATGTTCTTCCATAGAGATTTTCTGAAACTTTTGACGTGAAGCATCCACAAGCAATCTTAGCTTTGCAATTTTATGGGTTAAATTCAGAGAGTTATTGTCCACTAAGTGTATGTCATTTTAATATCTTCCTACCTTTGGCGAGATATTATTGGAGAGAGTTTTTTATTTAAACAGTTGTTTGAACAGTAAAACGTATTTTTTATTTTTGACGAGCTATTTTTGACGTATGTTTTGTTCCCATCCATTGTTCTCACTCTAGTGGTATCAGATTGAAAGTTCTGAAATGATATTTTTGTATTGAATACAAATTTATTTGAGAAAAAAATCATCTCATACCATGTATGAGAATAGCGTCTTGAAGAGAATCAGAGGAGATTCAATTGATGTGTTTTCTTACAGATCATATATAAAAATTGGAACATTGAACGACAGATTACCTTCTCTAATTTTCTTTCAGCACAGTCTTGTTACATTTTTACTCCGTCACCCCAGATGTTGCTGTCTGCAGTTATCTTTGTAGATAGCTTCATCCATTGGTATGGAAATACCAGGTAGCATGAAAATGATTGATGATGTTGACATTCGAGTCTCAATTTTCAATTATAATTTCTTAACAAGATTGAACGATTGCGCAACATTCACTTCAAGGAGAGCTAAACCAAAACGTATCGACTGAAAAAAGATGAAATAAAATAGTTGAGCAGAGTGAAAAAATTACCTATGCGAGTTCAAATGTAACAAATCGAACAACTTTCTACGGGACCGTTATAAACATCATAAAATGGACCTTTGAAAAATATTAACGAAATAAAACGAAAACACTATTCAAAATACTAACAGCAAAGAAAAGGCCAAAACGAGCCTGGGGAATCATCAGAATAATAGCACAGTAAAAAAATATTGAAAACGAAAAAAAATTCAAAAATCTATTGGAAAGAGCCACCAATTTCAACCCTTTTTCCCTTAAGTCGGTGCAAATGTCTTTAATAAAGTATTTAAATCTACTACACCTAAACCTCTTGCTGTTGGCCTAGTTCCTCTCTTATTCTAAAATATAAGAAAAACAGGGTACTGCACCATAACTTCCTTTTTCAATGCACTTTACTTTGAAACAAATAAGCTTTGTCGTTGCTTCTGGTACATGGAGACAAAAGCCAGTTAATATATGGCAAGATCTTGTACTCACTGAAGAAAAATGTTAAACATCACAATATAAACCTTCAATGCATCAAAGATAGTTTCAGTGTTACAACACCAATGCTTCGTTTGACAGTCAATACGTTTATTGCTACAAACTAATTTCCTAATCACTGGAAACATTACCATAAAGCTGGTGACATCAATACAGCATCATATTACACAGCAATCAGTCTTTCACCAGGCTTATTCAGAGTATTAAAAAACTAATATCGAATCAATTCTCAACGCATTTTAATAAATCTATCTTATATCATCAAAACAAGTAACCTTACGGGAAACATACCAACACTCAAGAAGCTCTGCTTAACGTCACTAAAAAAATATACAGTGGCATAGACAAAAGAAACGTCACTGTTTTGCTTATGGTTGATCTATCCATAGTTTTTAACAGTGTCGAGCACAGCCGGTTTTATTAAAAATCTCTAACCTAGGAATCGACACACAGTGCTTTCAGAGCCATGTACCAAACCGCTCTCATGCAGTCCGCCTAGAAAACAGGATATCACCATCAGTACAAAACGATTTCGGCGTTTCACAAGGTTCTGTTCTTGGTCTACTTTTCTTTTCTATTTTCATCGATGATTTCTATTCCATGCTCTCAAACACAATAATTTCTATATATGCAGATAATGTACAAGTTGCAATGACATGCGTTCCAACCAAACTACCTCACATGAAAACAAACGTCGAAAGCCTTTTAAAACACTTAAAATCATGGTGCGACCAAATTGGTCTTAAACACAACGAAAGAAAAACACACTGCATCAATTTTGGTTCTAAGAACCCAGTAGAAAAGCTGCCGAATATAATCCTAACAGTAGAAAATCATTTTACTGAACCAGTAGAAGAAGTAAAAAATTTGGGCGTCTGGTTTGATCAAAACATGTCTTTAGCTTCCCATGTGGAGAAAACATTCAACAAAATTTACGGCACATTAATGTTTTCCACCGTGTGAAGAACATGTTTGACGAGTTAACTAGATTATTACTACTAGACTCTTTCGTGTTATCCACGTTGATTACTTTGACTTAGTGTGGTAAGATATACCGAAAGGTCTTCAAAAAGAGTGATAGAAATGCATGAATGTTGCTGCCGAAGTAGCATACAAAGAAAATTTCATAGAAAACGATCATGCACCCCCTCTGATATATTATAAATGCTCTGGACCCCAACAGAATAAAGACTACTCATTCACAAGGTTGAATATGTATTTTCCTATTTATATCAAACTCCAAATGCTGTCAAAGTTGTTAAATTCCTTCCACCCACTACCGATGATATAAAACCTAACCGAAGACAGAATGTGTATCATCAACTTTCGCTCGTCCGATGCTGGACAAAAAACTGGACGCATATGAATATAAACCAGTCTAATGAATGTATAAAAAATGTGACCCATTATTTTCGAATGTCGAAGTAGTAAACAAACGCAGAAAACTTCCAAGTTGATATCCATGCTTAAACAAAATTAACTTGGTAAGAAAACAAACTGGATATAGATGTCTACCGTGTTTTCGAGTCCCACAATTTCAGTGAGAACTCAAGAACAGTGAAACTAATTCAAACGAAATAAAACTAACATGTCAAATTCGTGCCACCACTATGCAGCACTAAAGTAAATTCATAAATTTGGATTTAACAAACAACAGCGAGTTTTTTCATTTAAAAATACTGCTTTCTGTCTACACAATTTTACTGTTATCGTGAATCGTTGGCACCCACGCTTGTATATGTCTTTGAAATAGTGATATGACGTGAAAACTTAGAACTTTCTATATGCGGTAATTCCACTCTGACAACTGATAGTGCATTCCTTTCCCTTTATGATATGTTTAACTTCATTCATCGTACATCGACTTTTTTTTATCTGTAACTTTTGATATTGTTAATATAATGAAGTTCTTCTAGATATTTCACGCTTTCTTGCTTATTTAAATACGAAATTTAAGCTTTAAGTCTATTTTTTAGTTCCCATTCATAGTTTAATCACAAAATTCATGTGTAAATGTTAGTAAATGTTTTGTTACAATAAGTAAAAATGAAATCTCAAAACTTCGGTTTACTGCATCTTCAATTATATTGACATTTATATCGTTGTTAATTTGTGACGTCTTTTAGCTTTTCACTCACTTTTTTTTGACGAGTAAGATCCAATGTTATTACACACAGTGAAGTTTTCTGTCATCTGTAATAATAATTAAATTTCATGAAATATCAGTATGAACACTAACTGGTCGACCAGTAAACAGGAAATTACAACCTAGAACTTCACTCGGACTCATATTTTCAAGTTTAAGAATTTATCCTTACTGTTGGGAGCTCAAACTGCAGTATTGTGCTGTTCGTAAATTCTTCCAAAGTTGTTGAAGTTTACGATGGGCTTTGTAATTTTTCATTCTAAGTTTTGCCTAAAGACTTCATATATGAATCAAATGTCTTCTATTGAAAATAATTTTAGCATTCCTCTTTTATTTACAATGTACTATGACTGTGTGTCTTTCATAGTTCTTGTGTGGGATAATTTAAAAAAAAATAAACTCTCATTTGTTTCACCATTTATATATATATATATATATATATATATATATATATATATATATATATATATATATATATATATATATATATATATATATATATATATATATATATATATATAATTTTCACTGCGTGATGTAGATGTATAATCGTAGGTAGCGCTGTTATATCACATACCATCAAGTGAATAACTACGACTTAAGGATTTTTTAACGGGGCACTTCAAAACCCAATGTTGTTATATATGTCATCATCGCATATTTTAATATTTTCATAGTTGCTGCAAAATGAAACAGCTACGAACTGTTCAAACTGACTGGGTCTCAATCTTGTGAAAAACAATGTTTTGGTGCTGATGCCCCTGTATGATCTTCTAATTGAAAAAACATAATCAGCCACTGATTGACAATTGTGAAAGATGCATAATTTGTTATTCAACATACGTTACTCTTTAGTTTCAGAAAAATGAATGCCTAATTGCACATTATCAAAGCCAATAGATATTGGCATAACCTTAAAAATCGATAAAAATTTAGGAAAAACTACGCTTTATTTCCTTTTTCGAAATGACAATAATAAAGTAATTCAATAGAACAATTATTTTAGTTACCAACACTTCGTTTACAGACTCCTCAGTAAATTATCTAAATTTGCCAGCACATCGTACATGTATGACACAAGTTCAGCAATACTGTACGCTCTTCTTTATAAATAAGCAAAGGTATGCTTCACAAATCTTTAAATCATCACGCCATTTTTTGATATATATTTTTAACAAATGGAGCAACGATTAATCGTTTATATACTTTTGTAACACACCAGATTTCTCTTTCATAGTGCTGTAAATGTGAATAAAGTTGATGGCAAGTAAATTCTGTCCACCACACAATAAAAGCAACGCTGTAATGAGAGGCAGCAGGCAGGCTTGTATGTTGTATCATCAAAACAGAGCAGAAACATGTTCTGCACATGTTACAACAAATAATTTTGTTGCTCTCGGAATAGTTCTTTAATTTTGCGTTTTTTTCAAAGTCGACCGTATAGTATACCTGATCGTCAAACGGATAACTATTATTTCATCTAGGTCTGAGATTTTCATAATTATCAATATATATATATATATGTATAGGTATATATATAATTTACCTTAATGTAGGTAAATAAGCGACTATTTCCAGCATGAAAGTTTTTCGTTAATTAACCAGAAATGTAGTCTCTATTAAGAGAATACAAGTATTTGTTTCCTACATTAATATACGCTCATGCAGAGACCTTTACGATAAAATTCGACTTGTTTTTCTGGACTGTACTTTGTTGCACCGTTATTTTACTGCTAACACCTAACTATAATGTTGTCTCCACTCGGAGAAAACATTTTCGTGTTCAAGTTGCATGAATGCGATCGTGTTGACTCATTTAGCCGATTTGTTAAAGATTTCAGTGATGGCCTAGTTATATCTTCCACTGATAGTCTCCAATCCATCCTGATTCACTAACTTGAATGCCTCCTTTTTCCTGCCGACGTTTGCACGTAGTCACATTTCTCCCCAGTACTGTTGCCGGTTCCAGACCAATATTCGACTGGGCATTTACATACACCTGGTACGTAAATGCCGTTACTTTCCAGTTTCCGGGCTCCAGTATTTTTATTTTTATTTTTTTGCATTGACATCTTATTCTTCCGTAGTTTTTCAATTCGAGCCTATTTTAAAAGTTTTTGTTTTCGAATTGGGAAGATTTTCATGACTGACTTTATGAACAAAAATTTAATTTTGACTAAAATTTTTAATACTACATGAATGTACGAATGCAGTGATCGCTGTCTAAAAATGTCTATCTACAGGCTATTGGTTTGCACTTGAAAATTTATTACTTGAAATGCAAACTAAAATCTTCAAAAATATTGAGTACGTGATCCTTTCTAAAAGAAAAAGTGAGATATCAGACTAGTGAAAAATGCAAAAAAATAGAAATTATAAAATTAGGTAGTAGTGGACAAATATTTTATGGACCTTATCAAGATGCACTGTTCAGTTTTGTGCCACTACGGTGTCCCAATATCACTTCTATTTTCACTTCAATTCTGACTAGATTGGTTTCACCAAACTTTTAGTAGCATGTACACTCTTTTGCTAGAAAGAGAATGCTAAAGTTGTTTTATGTCAGTTTGTATACCTCCTCAAAATCGTATACGCATCTGACATTTTTGTATTTGTGTGCAAAGTGCGTCAGTCTATTCTATGAACTAATGATGTGATACATTCAGTTCTTTCCTTTTCAGCACTGAAAAGATTCTGCTCTGATGGAAGGGTATACGTAAAGTTTGCATGCTTGTGCTCATGTCGAAACACCCATATCGTATTGAAAACACCGGTTAAAATACGATTTTTCATGGCTGAATTATGATAAATGTTAGTAGTAAATTTAAAAGAATATCTACATACTCTTAAATACGATGTCCCTCCTCTGTTCGCATTCAAGTCTTCGATCTACTGGATCTTGAAATGAAATTCAAATTCTAAGCTGCTTCCACACTAGTCTTTGAGGTCGTGGTCTGGACCTCAGCTTGCCTGTTTGCATTTCCGGCGCAGAATTTTGTCCCTTGGAGCATTGCAAAAAGTTTGACCGAGGGGCAATGTCACTTGAATACTGGATGCATACGTAGTCTTTTTGAAACTTCTGTTTGCATACGTGGCTCACGATGGTTTACTTCTTCGTTTTTACTCCTTGTGTCAGCAATCATACCTATATTTAGTTTTTACTTTTATTAATCTTGAGGGAGAGAGAAGCTGAAGCTTGACACCTTTATCTCGCAGTCACTATACACTATGGAAAATTTGCAACCGAGTGTTTTGAATCAATAAGCTTTGATGCCCACTCAACACTAAGAACTGATGACACTAGCTCGTTAGTTGGTTGGTAGTACTGGAGACTTCCAAAAAAGCTCCAAATATATCTGATGATGTAGTTTAGACACATTGAACCAATATTTTTTTCAACTTTGAAGGTAGGTTGTATAATGAAGGTACTTTACAACATACGACTTCGCTGTTCCTGAGCATATGAATTTATGATCATAAACTTGAACATCTTACGATATGAACGAACACCTATCCCTTACCAGATGACTGCCGTTAATGAAAAAAGTTACACAGGAGAGGGAGGATCACCTGCTCACCAGATTACGAAGTCATAAAGTTGTACGGCGAAGGAAATTCTTGAACAATGGGCTTTTTAGTGGTATTTGTCGCAAACTAAGCCGATGAAGCAAGCCTACGACCATCATACGTCAGCTAACAGTCAACACAGCCCACTAGCTTTTCTAACCCCTAGTTCAAAATGGGAAAATATTTTTCTTACATACGTGCAACATCAACGTGGTCACCTTGTAAAATTGCAAAATTTTTAAAATCGTTCAACTGCTCTGGACAGAAATGTCACATTCGTAAGTATTGATAACGCTGATATAAATCGGAAATATTTCTACAGTCAATGTATTTTACGGAAGGAGTAATGTATGTAGAACCATTCATATTATTCAGTGTAGCATTCAATAAATAACTATTTATGCCATTTCTGTCTGGAGACGAGAAAGTTCCAGTTTTCCATGGTGGTGGAAATAATTACTGAAATACATCCCGAAAAAAGTTCATGTATGAAAAACTTCATAATAGTTTTCACATTTAAAATTACGATGTAACGACACCTCGTCTATGAAAGACTTTGGTTTTATATACAAATACGATGTAACAATGCAGTTAGCAATAGCGATAACTGCTAAAACTACCGCCACCAAAATGTGGACAATTCCTTTTACATAAAATTGCTATCTTCGGGCTGATTCTTTGAGAATCCGCTGTTCTTTTATTGAACCACAGAAAAGTATATTTTAAATTTAGTAAATTTACGATGTAAGTATAATGCACGTCTCGAAAAACTTTAGCCTAGAAAAAGGCGATCAAAAACAGAAAACCGATATTTTTTCAGGAGTTACAAATTCCTCTCGTTCGATGTATTTCAATGTTTTTTCTGTTTTCCCTACATTTTGATCTTCCTTTTGAGCATTGTCTTTCAGTGAAATGTATATACTTATACCTTCATATTCTCAGCTGTTTTATTCCATTCATTATTTTTTTAGTTTACTTTTTTACTATTGTCCCAAGTTAAAATACAATAAAATGAATTCAATTTCTTTTGTTGCCTCGCGAAACCAGAAAGCTTCAAAATTGACCATTGAGGCTAGAAAATGAGTACTCAGCGATCCCCCTGTTTTGGCGAAAGCACCCTACTTTGACTGTATCGTAACTTCATATTCTAGATATTACAAAATAACACGATTACAACTATAGTTGCCGCTTCTGTTACGGCTAATGTGACCATGAAGTAGCAACCTTCGTGTTACGGAATAAAATAAATTCATATCTTCTAAAATGAGACTGAGAAAGAAGTATTCTCATCCCCAAAGTATCTGCATGTGATTTTTAAGGTCCAGTTAAGCAAATTGGCTGCGGAAATTGAACTCACATATGATGCCAGAGGCGTCATAATTACGCCACGAAGCTACTGGGTATCACATACAAAGAACGTTCAGAGTGGAGCACTGCACGTTCACGAACACAAACATCAAACAACGAACGTAGGAAGATGTGTGAGCTTGAAAGGACAAACTTACTAATTTTTTTGCAATGAAACTAGCAGTAATTATCAAACAATCTAGCTATCATGAAAAAAAACAGTTATTTCATTGAATTTTTAAAATAAACTACATGTGGAAGAATTTTAGTGTTTTCATTGGAAATAAATGAGAGACAGGATTAACTACCAAGGAGCCAGCACCACTTGCTGTTAATATTGAATCAAAACAGTTGATTAACGAACAACAAAAAATCAAACCGAAAATGTTGAATGTGTTAGAATTTAAATCCGTACTTTTTTATCGTAGCTACAATTGCACAGCTTAAATCCACATAAAAAATGTTTACCAATATCCAGGAAATTTATGATCCTAAGGAGAAAAAATTCATTTTTCTTTAAAAATGATGTCTGAAATACTGAATTTTGACATGCATTTGTTCAATTTTATGGGAAATGAAATTATAGTCTAGTGTCAAGAATCTTAAACTAGAAAACATTATCGACATGAATTTAACAGAATGCCAACGTAAGTGGATAAAAATCGAGCTTAAAGATACGTCCTTGCTAACAGCTTTGTTGAGCGCGTTCTGCATCAAGTATGCAACCGTCAAAACTCGTAATGCATATTATGGGACTAAAAATATTTTTCGGTTAAAATGTTAGTGATACAAGGTGGCGAAAAGGAACTTTCGTTTAACACTGGCGTACTTCTGATTGTGTGGTTTAGCAATGACGAATCAACAGTTGCGAAGTATTCCGATCTCTTGGAGGGGAAAAATTGTGGTTAGCTGTCCAATTAGTTGGCAATGTGCAAAAGTACTACCATCACAGGATCGCCCTTCTACTAACCGTTCAAACTACTGACGCATTTCTATCAAATAATTTTAAGACCGTACAATTGGCTGCCAGTCAAACAAGCGTTGGTTCACCCATAGTCCCAACCTCAGCCTTTCGAACACTTACATACGTCATACATGGAATCCATTACCTATCTATACAAGCTATCAACAGCTGAACAAATTTAACAAAGTTCTTGACACATGCAGTTGCAAAAAATTAACTAGTAAATTTTTCGATGTACTGCCTCTAGTTCCAACTGAGGAGTTCAGATTGATGTCCAAATGAATGAATCTTTTTCGGAAGCTAAAACTTATGTGTTGATAATTTAAGCCTACTTGTCATTATAAGTTTTTAATTTACAGTCTGAAATGTTGAATATCAGATGTGTAAAATGCTGAAAATAGTAAAACTATATAACACCCTGTAGATTTGAAGTTAACTATAATGAAAATTAGTAAAATAATAAGAAATATATAATAATAATCATAATAATATATTAATAAACAATTATAATTGCCATAATTTTTTTAACTAATGACAATTAAATCTTATGGACAAATAATAAAACTGACATTACCTTCTATAGCTAGTATAGGTTTGTTTCGTAGCAATTGCATTCACCAAAAGTTAAAAAAAAACAATATATCATATTTATGCATGATGATTATGTGTTCAGGCCCTAGTTTGTAATTAAAACAAATTTTGAGATTTATATTCATTCAAAATTTTTCTTTTTCTCGTATGCAACCGAGACGGTTTGGAAAATATCGAAATTTTTAAAGTTTTTTAGTTTATATTTTGAAACTTGCGGTATTTTGGAATGCAATACTGGTGAACACATCAAGACAGTTTTTGAAATATTATATTAGAAATCTGGGGCACAGAAAAACCTTTCTGCTACAATCCATCGAGCCAGGAATTTTGAAAATATTTTCATATGACACGAATAAAATATGATTTAAGATATCAGATAATACATATGCATAAATGAATTTCTAGACCTAATATACAACCAGGATATTAACATTATATCCTGTTGTGGAAAATAAAAAGTACTCGAATACCGAGACTGTGTGTCTTATAAATTTAACTAACTATCTGTAAGGTTGAGGATGTACAGAAAAGTTTCAGTAAACTCTAATTAACCCGATGATAAATGGTTTGACAATGCACAACATGGCATGATCTGCTTTTTCGAGTTGAATAATAATGCGAGTTCACCAATTTGTGACTGGATTATAATTGAATAAAAACAGCCCCTAGAAATTTATAAACTTGTTGCTTAAACTAAACAGCAGTGGTTATTGTAGCTTGCCGATTTACTCTGGGAAAACTCATTGCACACTTATTGATTCGAAGACTGTTGATTTGGATTAAACGTGTCCCTCTAAAAGTCCACATTAACAATTATTTAGTTCATTACGATCTCAGATATACTCAATCTTCTGTAGTTTCATTTAAGTTTATGCACGTCAATAAAATACTCGCTTTTTTCAAAGTCAGTCGGATCAAACCAATAATGGTTGTTTTTTGAGTTCAAATGAATCTCTTTCCGAAAATACTTATTGTTTTGCAATTGCCTGAACAAAGCTTTGTTACAATAGGGAAACTGTTGACCTTCCAGGGAAACTAAATTAACTTAAGAGCGATATCGCTCGTGGGTGCTTCTTTGATCAACCAAAACTTTTTTTTAATGTAGAGCCATTTACTAAGAAATTAACAGTCAATTTTTTAATTTATTGTAAAAAAGTGTGCAGGCAAGTTGAAAGGGGCTTTTGTTTTTGTCACAAGCAAGGCTATTATTTTTTGCTAGTTTATTGTAGTGATATTCACAACAAATGCGTGTAACGCAGGCTACGAACATTTAATGTACAGTTTCTTCAATTGTTATATGTGTTTCACATGAACATTGCGTAAAGTAGCAGCTAATAGTACGCCCGCAGCCTCGTCTGAACGGGAAGACTGTATTCAGTTCAAATGGCTAGGCTCAATGTGCAGAAGTCATTTCTTAGTCCTATTATATAATGCTGTCTGACTAAAGCAACCAAAATACCATCTTTGTCCTGTATTGACCTTTCTACGGTCATACAATGTGCTTTCCTTATTGTCAAGTGGCAATTATATGGCTTCCATTAGCATGGATTGAAATACGTTCTTAAAAAATTGAGTACTCCTTAGGGAATAGCATTTGATAGCTCATTGTGTTTGTCAGCCATGCAAGAAATGCATATTTGAACGCTGAAAAGTGACTTTACGACTGCTATCCGTCTACTCCTGTGCCGTAAGTAAATCTTTCATCAAAATAGACGTAAGTTCGATTCATTGATGCTTCTGAATTATTACACTGGACAACTTCCCAAAAATTATGATTATCAGCGAGAGGATACTCCATCAATAATGGTGACATATTAACATTGACTAACAAAAAAAATAAATAGTTGAGTCTCATCAAATCAAACTTCAAAAATGTGCTCGAAAGTTAGGGCTGTCTCCCTACTGGCTCAACATCTATCGCAAGCAAAATCTTTGGATGAACAAAAAAAAATTTAGGCAATATTTTTATTTAAATTACTTACCAGATTACAGTTTCTAAATGTTGTTCACGAGTGTTTGTCTTTCATTTGTAATTTTTGTCTCTCATTAATACTCTATTGATATGTATCCCGTAACAAATTTTAGGTGTTCGTCGTACATAAATAAATATCTCTGACAATAAATTACTCAAAACCACTTCATAGCTGAATGTGTTTTCTGGGTAGAATTGATGGAAGTTATTATTTCGCACCAACTCTGTCATAGTTATGGACATTCAAGCCAATCTTGTGGAATTTGTGTAACATACTCTATGAAAAATATTTAGGCTGTTAACAGTCGTTCAAAATCCTGTGAAAACATTGTCCACGTAGAATTTGGATGGTTCGTAGTTGCGTCATAATGCTCACATTGGGTGTTTTTTACCTTGATTCCCCTTTGTGTGGCAATTTGCACACATTGTACACATGTTGATTAAAAAAACTGCGTGATCGTCAAACTCTTAGGCTAGTATAGAATTAGTAATAGGTCAGAAAAATAGAATTCCTACATAAGGGAAAAATTAAAAATAAAATTATAACGGTTCTAAAGTTTTTACATATTTAAGCGCTCAATAGAATCACCATCGTACACATCTTTGACTGTGAATAGAAATAATGTAATGCAAAAGAGAAATTTTTATTTTATCATAATGAATGCTCAAACCTAAGTTCAACTTGAAAATGGGATCCATTTCATTAGTGCATATCTGACCCCTTCAACTGAAGCTAGATTCAGTATATTGAACTTTTAAGTCTGTAAATTCTGGCGGTTTGTTTTACAAGTTTCTTCAAATTTTCAATTGCTTGTTGATTGCATTGATGAGAAATGAATTTCATCGCTCCCAAATGCTGGTAATCGAGAAGGATGAGGTCGGGGCTACGAGCAGACCAAGGGTGATTCAAACGGCTGCTGATCACGATATGGGAAAATTTGACCAATTTGATAAAAATATGAGACATTTGTTGTAGCAGCGGACAGGAGCACCATCTTTCTGATAGTAATTTTCGTGCTCATTAGGACTGAATTTGACAGTGTGCATAATTTGTTTATTTAAATGGTCGAAGTATGATACATCAAAGAACTTACTGATTCAGAATATCAGGATGAGTGGGTAGCACCCTGTGTTAACCTCACAATCAGTAGAATTCGACTGTCTATAGTTACTGCCCGTTGGATTACGTTTCACAGCCTTGTGGTATCAAGTGATGCTGCAGAACAAGATCTTGAATGTTCCAGTCAGTATCTTGAGCTATAATGGTTAAGATACGGCTTAAAGTGAAACCATTCGCCGATTTTGAGAAAATGGTCGACACCGGCCTAGATTTTAGTGTTCTGAAAAAAGCACACAAATGTCTACAGTATTTCATTCAGAAGTAAGTTCAGTACCATGGATGTCGTTATACTAAATGAGGGAAATTTATAATGTTATTAATTTTTGTGAATTCATGTGTTGTTTGTAAATTTTTCAAACAATTTAGGTACACAAAACAAGAACATATATTTAAACAGAGAAATAATATTCAAATGGGGTGATGCCAACGAAATCAGATGCACAATGTACAAAGTAATATTTAGAAATGATAGAATATCGTAAGAAGAAATGCAATTGTCGTTAATAATTTTAAAAATTTCAAACCCAATTTCTTCACTTGTACACAGGAGGATTTTCATCATTCGTTTGAAAAAAATAATTAGTAATCCAGTTCTAGTTTTTTTCAGGAACGTGAGTGCCAGTTAACATTAACATAATCTAGTTGTTTTCGAAATCGCTGAGGCATCACTAACTTTTTCATACAAGATGTTCTTGGAAAAGCGCACATTTTCACGTTACAGTTGATATGAAAGCTTTTCTTGAAATACCGTGAAAAAGGTTGAAGATTAACTTTCATTCAACAAGTAAGCTTAATTAAAACATGTCTGATATATAAACAGTCTTTAAAAATATTTCATTTATTTTTATCTGTTACCAACGTTACGAACGAATGAGAAACGAAAATTCTTAATCTTCTTCACTCTCCACAGGAAAATGTTTATTGGATTGTCTGCAAATTAGAAGTCCTCATAACATACGTAATGATTTTCTTTTGAAATATATTCGACAAAAACTTACAAACAGTTAAAGATGCTATAATATCGGTCGTACACAACAATATATAGTCTATTGTGGCAAGAATACGATAGTAAATAATCCTACGCATGGATCTATCGGCACATGTTTCAAACTCACTGCTAAAAAATCGTTCCCGTGGCCAACTACCACTGTGTTATGGATTTTAGCAATTCTGATTTCCATATTCTGGTTCAAGTTATTTTGACTCAAATTTACTAGTCTTAATGTTTTTTATTCGAGTGAATAAGTATCATTGCAATGATAAGATACGAGCCGGGGGCAAGAAAATGAGTGTTGAGGGAAGAAAATATGAAATGAAATTTTAGCTCTATTTCACTTTTAAATAGTCGAACTGGACTTGACTCATAAACAGAAAAGCTGGTGTGGGAATGACGAGTTGTGTCTGTAGCTGATAACACCACAGTGGCTATACTATGTACGTAATTCTTGTGGTTTTTGGAATGGATATTATCACCGTGGTTATACTCATACGAGTGGCCTCTGGAAAGGATATCATCACTGTAGCTATACTAATACGAGTTGCGTTTGTAACGTGGTTGGCATTCATTCTCAAACACAAAACAAAGTAGATATAATAAATTTTTTAAATGTACTCCAATATTTGGAAATTATCGTGAAATTTATATGCAGAATTAAAGTCATATAACAAAAAGAGGAATGTTTATATGAAGTGTACTCAATAACAAAATTTTTTGTAAGATCGTTACATTACGGTTCCGTTTTTCGGGGCAGGTACTCTTTGGAGACGTTTAGAGTCGAGGTGGTCGTGTTTATTTATAGAATAGCTACAGACAAAGGGGCTTAGTTCTTCGTTTGTACAAAAGAGTTTTGAAAACAATCGTTTTACATTTACTTGTTATAAGCTTCGTCATAATACTGTAGAATTATGTTAGAAATTTCAGATATTCCCAAACCATTGTCAACTTATAGAAATTGGGTGGTCGTTAAAAGGAAGTCATAGCAAATTTTTGATTAATTCTTCATTTTCAGCTTCAGACTAGTCGCAGCAAACAATTGTAACATCACCAACATCATCCAATAAACATTATTTCATCTAAGTTTCGTGTTTTATATCTGCAGTATAATTAGGCTTCAACCACTGGGAGAATTGATATACTTGTTATATGACAGAAAAGTATTTTCCCGGTTCAGATAATAGTTTCTCTTTATATTAATGATAGAAATGGAACAGAAACTCCAAATACCAAGCTTTATTACTAAGCTGGCCTTGGTTTTTGTAATATTTCGGATACACCCCTTGTAATATTTCGGATACTCCCCTTGTTATCTTATTATTGATTTATGTCGTTTTTCTTCATTCTTTCATGCACCGGTCAGTTTCAGGATAACAAAATATGCTTTATATGTTTTCTATGAATAAGAATCAAAATTCACTCTGGTTGAAACATGTACGAGCTACATAGGCTACTTCGTCATTAATGATGATAGAGTTATTTTTATTGGCTGTAAACTGTGTTTTGTGTGAAAATTGTTATTTGACGTACTTTCAAAAGTCGCCAAAAATACTGATTTTTGTTATTTGATGAACAGTTGATAGAGAAAAATATAATTTCGATATTTATTTTGAAAATTATTTTCGGTTCGGCAGACATTGAGCTCAATCATAGTTTTTCTAAAATCTTAATATTTATTTTACTGACACTGTTTTACTCAGAATCCTGATATTCATTCATGAGTGCCTAACAGAGTAGCTGCCAGCAGTAGGCTTAGGTTTTGAGATGTTCATAGGCATTACCCAAACGCCATATTTAGGATGATTTTAATTCTGATACGGTGCAAGTAATTTTTATATATGGATGCAAGTTCATTTTGAAACTTTGAAGACACCGATGTAATGTATTGCTCACCTTAAAAAAATCAACATTTTAGTTCGACAGACTTTGTTTTCAATTTGATGTCATCCTATTGCCAGCAGACGGCAGACCAGACAACGTATTCAACATTGAATATAGATACGGCGACGAAGCATCGAATTAAAACAACATTTTATTTTTTCGAATGTCAACCAGTGCACAGTTCAAAGACGATTGGAGGAGAAATTTTGCATGCGATATTTTTTTACTTCACCATAATTGACTCGAACCCATTTTCGTTTTGAGCCGTCTGCCCTCAAATAAGCTCAACGAAATTCGATTTGAAGTGATCACGAGAAACTTGGAGGAAGAACGGTAGTGGTGGTAAGAAATGTATCTCTCCGTAGTATACCCACCCATTTCTGCGACTGCCTGATTAAATCGATAGGATGCAAATTTATGATTAAGTCACCCACGTCAAAAGGAATAAACTTAAACACTTAAAGTACACTTATGTACACTTTTCTTACAAACAACCATTCTCTCCTAGTAAAGAGTAAATGTTGGAGCCACTCTTTGGAGAAATATTAAGTATCAAATATAGATGGAAAGTTAACAGAGGTCAGTGAGGAAGGCTAAGGGCTCTTAGTAACCGATTTTTTTTGATAAACGTATAACTTCAGTTGTTTCAGAAATTAATGAACACTGGCCTTAATTTATTTAAGAGGAGAGGTAATCAAAATAAATTACCTTCTTTTACAAGGCAAATCTTAAGTGGATTTTATTGTCAGCGTGATTGGTAGAATTTTGCAGCATACATAACCACGTAAGCCAGAATACCGCTCTTGGAAAATTAATCGATAATCTGCAAAGTGCGATCTATTGACATTTTTTGCTACTTTAATTCCAATGTTCAGTGGTAATGAGAACAGATTTATAGGAGTTCAACTCCTTTTTGCTAAGCTAACCTTAATGTCAAAATTCCCTAGGTAGTGGTCTCACTCCTGCTTACAGTGGGGGGGGGGGGAAACAAAT
Source organism: Trinorchestia longiramus (assembly GCA_006783055.1). Classification (NCBI taxonomy): domain Eukaryota; kingdom Metazoa; phylum Arthropoda; class Malacostraca; order Amphipoda; family Talitridae; genus Trinorchestia; species Trinorchestia longiramus. The sequence goes on from VCRD01000086.1 coordinate 461,503, forward strand.
ATTCGTAAATGTTCAAATTTTTTATTTATTTAATTTTTGGAGATCAATAATAGGATATACCGATACCATATTTGCAGACGCATGAATGAACTCATAATAGACAAAAGAAACGAATAAATTATAGTGAATAATGAATTTATTTACAATTATAAATTTGTAAGGGGGAAAAAGTATTCGTATAGAACAAATTTCTGATTTCAGATGACAAAAACCACTGTATGGGTAAGGATTTTCCATTAAGACTTTTTCGTTCGTTCTATCAATTCTTATCAGTAGTCACCTTGAAATGTCAAAACACTAGCTGGTTCATTCAACACTAAGAAATCATACAGTTGTGTCGTAATGATAGCGGAGGGTGAAGAACTCACGAATTCTGTGAAAACTGTCACTATGGAGCAGTGGAAAGCTGGCAATCGTTACAGGAAAATATAAATGAACGTTTGAATTCTATTTTCAATTATTGCATCATTTATTCATAGATATAAAATATTAGATACTGTTGAAAACGAAAGAAGATCTGGAGCACCAAGCAAGATTCCTCCTAAATCTACTCAGAAAAATTTAACGAAGAATCGAAAATGACGCATTGATCACAAGAGAAGAGTTACATAGCGATTTATTAGCTTCATTGACTAGTGTTTCACTATGAACAGTCAGCAATGAACTTCATAGGAATTAACTGAAGTCACACTCTCCTAGAAAAACTTTACTACTAACGGGAAGGCATAGAGATCCCCGTTAACACTTTAAACGCATCGTGCACCATATATGGTACATGGGACCTTTGTTATACGAGTACATACAAACTAATTTGGAAGTTGCGGTCAATGTGCTAAAAAAGTTTTTGAACATAAAAATAAACCTTATATGTTCTGAGAAAAGGTTCTATGGACATACGAGTCAAAAATTAAAATGTTTGGATGAAATTCATGTAGCTATGGTTGGAGAACAGATGGTACAGCCTATGCGCCGAAAAACACAATTCCTACTAAAAAGTTTGGAGGTGGCTGAATGTGATGGATGACAAAATGAATGAAAAGAGAAACCAAAATATTTGAACGACAATTTACGTGATTCAGTAGAAAAAGTTTTACTCCATGAAGAGTGGGTGTTACAACAGCATAAAGCCTAAGCACTCGGAGAAGTTTACCAAAAAGTGGATTGTCAATGACACTCTAAAATTACTGGAATGGCCAAGCCAGTCTCCAAACTATAACTTCATTGAAAATTTGTGGCGTTATTTGAGTATTATAATTCATTCAACCGCTCCAACGTGCAATCCAGATTTGAAGAATCTTCGGTAAGAGGAATTGGGAAAAAATTCCTAAAAAAACATAGAAGTCATTGATTAGGAGCTTCAGAAAAAGATTGAAGTCGAACTGATTATTGGTTATCCTATGAAGTATTAAATCAGAATTATCTATTATTTATGTTCTGTATGAAAAAATATTTGACTCCATATACTGTATATATATAATTGTATATAAATTTATTATTGTCTATAATTCATTCTTTTTTTTGTTTAGTGTTAGTTTGTGCATTTGTGTGCAAATATAGTATCAGTATATTCCGTTTTGGTTCATTAAAAGTTTAATAGATAAAGATTTTAACATGGACGAACATTTCCCTCTCCCCCGGTATAATCAAAACTTACACCTTAAGACCGTGAAATCTGCGGAGCTTCGTCTTCAGTAATAAATGTTTTCACGAAATGTGACCATTACTGTTTTTATGAAAGAAAAAGTATCAAGGTTCATTGTCATTCTATAATAATTCTTATAGTTTTTCAATTAAACACCATATCATTCAATATGAGTATTTGTGATCCATATTGCTTATTGCTTATAAGGGTGACCTGTGGTTTGACCGCCTAAAATTTCGTTTCTGGTTGTTGGCTCTAGTAATTAACTTCCAGCAAACTTTACGGATTGTGAACCTCCATCAAACGTCAAGTACATTAGTCTTAACAATGGCCAAAAATTTTTGAATGAACGTATTTTTGTAATAATAATGTTTCAGTGCATATATGAAACTGCAAGGTCTGCTGTTCATGAACTCAAAACGAAAATGACAATATAAAAGGCAATGAAATATATCATTTGTAGATGCCTTCAGACCGATGATGGTCTCTAATTTTCTGTATTTAAGACAAAAGTTATACTTTCTTAAATGGCGCTAAATTTTATGAAGAAGCAAGGAACAATTTTTCTAAACAACCTGAATGAATTTTACACAGGCACATTAAATTGTGAGGTTTTTAATAGCAGTAGCTGATGTCCCTTCAAAACAAATTTTCTTGGAACCCAACTATGAAAATTTCTACAAAAATATTTTCATTCGATGAAAATTTGTTTGATAGAAATCATGGTGAATTACCATTAAGAATTCATAAAAAAGGCATTGCAATATCCAGCAAACAGCGTTCAGATCGAATATCATGGATGAAAAATTGAATGAGAAAAATTTCGGATCAAAAGTATTTGCACGCAGACCTTTTTCGTGCATATGGGAGAAAAGAGCTAGACTGCAAATCGCATATGTGTGCGAAAGAACTATGTGATTTGGTGTTCAGGTCACCTCTCTTTGAAACATAAGAACAAAAATGTAATGTCTCATAACACTGAAAGAAAAATACACTACAGATTGCAGTAATTTGTCCTACTGAATCCGCTCGGAGCAGCTCATGCTATATAAGATCGTTTAGCCCTTAAAATATACACAATAGGAGAAATAAAATTACGCTAGTGATCTTTAGATAAAAACCAGGAGCTCCTACTCACCCTTTTCAAAGAACCCAGAATGAAGTTAGGCAATGTTAAGAGACAATTTTAAGATCAGATTGGGGGGAGTCGCTAGACGGTAACTCAAATACCTTTCTTCACACAAAAAAAAACATTGTACAAGCAGCGTGGGGAAACAAATTTTTGCATACCACATTTTTCATTTTCTATATATATATATACATATATATATATATATATATATATATATATATATATATATATATATATATATATATATATATATATATATAGTATATATATATATATATCTCTCTGAAATAAAAAAACCGCTTTAAAATGTGTGCGTACAGTTCCTAAATAACGCTGTACACATAATTGAAAAAATACTTGCACAATAGAAACTATAGTACATAATATTCAGGTAATACTTTATTACATTATTAATTTCACCAGGATTGGATTCCTTCTTCTAAACCTCAATTAATGGTTTAAAAATTATTGCTAGTATTTTATTCCGTTCTACTTCGTATATGTTGTTAAGATCCAGCAGGTTTGCAGAAACTCTTGATTGGATTTCAATTTGTGAATAACAGCACAAATTCCCTGTTGGGGTTAGGTTTAGGGACTGACTTTGTCAATCTAGTGTATTGATATTGTTTTCAGCCAACCATTTCTTCCTATATTTTGCTGTGCACTTAGAAGCAATTAGTATCTTGATGTCCCCATGAAATTTAAGTTTTTTAACCAAAACAAACACACGTGTTTTTCAAAATATGTTGTTATGTTGTGACTTTCACTCTACGATCTATAACTGTACATTCCAATTACTTTTTGCTGAAAAAAATCCTCAACCTATGATGTTGCCACTATTAAATTTTGCTGTTGGTTTGTGTTCTTAGGCTTGAAGACAGCACCGTTTTTGCTCCATACACAATATCGTTAATTAAATCCAACTGGCTCAATTTTAGCTTCATCAGTTCAACAACTCTTTCTCAGAATGATTTTTGATTATCCTTATGTACACAAACAATTTTCAAACGGTCATACTGGCATATTTTCAATATCCCTGGAATTTTCCTTTGTGAGAGCGACTTCAGGTTGTTCCTATGAATTGTATTCGTTATTATTAGTTTGGTAACACTTATTCCGGATAGAAATAAATCTTCTAGCAACGCTGTACGAGTAATCGTAATAGTAGTAATTTTGTTTAACTTGGCGCACCATTCTTTCCAAAGATCTGACAGAAATTTCACGTGTAGCACCCCAGTTCTTTTGTTTTCAATATTTTTGCAGGTGTCATTTGCAGAAATGGCAGGTTTAAACATTCTGATATTTTCCTCCAGCTTCTACTTTTTCTTACAGATTAACAATAGGTTCTTTTTTAAAAATTTGATACGTCCTTGCTTGTTACCATTTTGCAACACCCAACCTAACGTTATTGTACGAAGTACTTTAGTTTATAGCTCTTTGGTCGAAAATAACTACTGCCAACATTTTAGGAATAATCTAGAGTTTTCATTGGCAGAATCCTTAACCTGAAACTAATTTTGCAGTTTTAAATCTAAAATTTATGCAATGTGAGTACTCTTTACACCCAAAAAATTTGCAAAAAAGTCGATAGAATAATTTTTATCAGAGCTACTTTAGTTCCTATATCTACTCCATGATTATGTACCTGAATACAATCTATTAGATCAATTACTGCTAGTTTATTTCGTTGAAAGTTAAAATGATATATCAAAAATTTCATGGCTTACTATGCTTTTTTTCTCCACACTGTACATTAAACAGCGTGTAAAGAAGTGATATGTGGGAGATGAAACATCAAGATGCATAAGCAAAAGTGAACAATACGTATTTACGTTTCCCTTGAATTTCACTCATAGCCCGGTCGTTCTATCCACAGAAGTTTGAGCGTTGACATATGTAACTAAAAATAAATGTCCGCAAGATCAATGAAAGAGGTCCATAATCTTAACATTGCGAAAATACTCATTTTGTCTCACAAAACGAAGCATTAGTCAACCAAAAATTCGAAATATTCTTACTCACATACACTAATCTGATGTAATTCTCTGGTCAAAGGCCGTTCTCTGAAGAGACATTGCCGTATGGACATCAGCATGTGATCGTTTAACACTGGGTAGGAAAAATCTCACATGCATGACATTTGTTTAAGAGACACATAGTGACGAATTTAGGTCAAATGAAACTTCCGCTAGTTAAGTTATGAGACAACTTACATAGGATGCAAACGATGTAGGCACACTATACCTATTCACACCATTTAGTAGTCTGGCGAAAAACATTCAAAAGTAGTTGTTCGAGGTATTGTAGAGAAATATTTCAATTATTATACATCAGTCTCAGGAAAATTTTTGTAAGAGTTTGTAGCTAAATTCCTATTTAGACAAAAATTTTAGTTGTAGGTACATTCTGGTTGTGTGTACAATACATTTATTCATTAAAATAAACTTGAACACTATTATAAATTAACAAAAGTCCCACCTTTTCAACACTGTATTATACAGCTCATATTATGAAATGTACCTCCTTTATAAGAAACGAGCGGATAGAATCATCAATATAGTCAACATGATACGTCCAATCTAAACAATATGTTACTTTTAACCTTCCAATAGTAATTAAATTCTAATATAAAACATTATTGATAATATCACTGTTAAATCATACAGTGATGCTCTATAAATAACTTAATGTATACAGAAAACATTCAGATAATCAAGTAGCGGTGCTTCCATATTATCCTATTTAGGCTATCTACCCATTTCTTCTACGGTTAGTAACTTAATGGCAAAACAGTTTCTTTTAAGTTTTCTGCACTGTAAACTCATTACTGGTACATCAATACTAATAAATTTCAGTTTATTAATTTCTCTACACAGGGGACTCAAACCAGGCAAAGCTCATTTGAAATCGTTAAATGAAGGTCACTTATGACGATTTTTATCCTGGAAAATGACCTTTCTCCAGAAAAGTCATTTTGCCATCACATTTAAGAATAATATGAAAATAGATTTGAAGTTTTAAGAAGCTCCCTGGATTCTTTTCCATTCTAGTAGGCTGAAACCTTATTTTTTTCAAAATAAGACGGTTTTCCTTACCAATGTAAGTCAGGAGTTGATCAACAACATTGAGATCAATATCCTTTAGAGTTTAGACTATTACATAGAGTATTCTTTTTCTAGTTTGTCGATACAATGAGGAATTTGCTTCCTCGCATATATTAGTTACACGCAAATAAATCAGTAAATCCCCAGTGCACAATAGTTTTTCTTTTCGAGTTGAATAAAAAACATAAATGACAGCGATCAGTGACATCTCTTGACTGAATTTCATTGAGCGCTTCAGCTTCTCTGTCGTCAATGAGCTATCGTTTCTGAACTCTACGCCTTCTTTATAGAGTTTTTACTCTAAATTAGATGCAGTAGTTTCCGTTTCATCCTCAATATTGGCAAAGTTTCCCCGTAGGTGCAAACAAATTGCAGAAGTGAACTGATGAGAATGTATGTAGGTTATGAAATCTGTTCACTTTAAAATACATGTTTTTTGGTGAAACCGTTCAAGTAAACCTTTTCATCGATGATTTATTAACACGATTTCTAATTAGTTCATTTATTCTTAAAACAGTTTGAGCTTGTTGTTGAGTTTCATCCCTTTTAGTGTAATCCTAACAAATATGACTTAATAATTCATCAAAGCTAGTATAACTTTTCTGCTGGCAGTCATTGCTCTGGAATAGGTCTTTTTTCTTGTGGCAGATAAATGTTGCAGAACTTTTGACTCCGGTGTCCAGAAGTTTTTCAACTCTATCCACCGTCTTGTAGAAGCAGAGCTAGGACATTAAAGTTTATTGACCACACCAAATACATTCACTGTATCCCGACAGGAGTGCTACTGCAACTCTTACACCCAGATGTAGGAAATCTCTAGCGCAGGGATAAAATTTTGTAAGTTATTATTTTATAGGTTTTCTCCAGAATTTTTTTTCTTCTTTGAAAAATTTCTTTTCGTCACTGTAGTCCTTTTATCTGCATTGTTTGTGATTGACCTTTGATTTTATTAAAATAAATTTTATATGGTGAAAAAGACTCCCGTAATAAATCCTTGGAACTGAAAAAAATTCCCTGGGATAAACAAAAATGCTGCTCCTTGGAAGATAAAAACTTCCAAAAAACATAAGAGACACAATTTTTCTCTCATTTGCCATAAAAAAGTACATATAGGGAAACCTTTTATTGCCTTTTTGGCTTTAAAGTTGTTAAGGTGTGGCGATACGTGTTAAATGCGTGGTGAATAATAACATGTCAAATTTATTTATTAGTGATTGATATAATGCATGAAAAAAAGGTAAAAGTTTATCTGCCTACTTTTAATTGCATGATGATTGATTGTTCATGAGTTCTTTTCTCCCTCATAATTTACGTCATCTTGGTTTCAATGCTTGGTTTTTCTGCATGCTATCCTACCATCATGTTTCAATTAATACATGGAATTAACACAATTTAATTGAATGCAGCAAACATACGTAATTGCACTAGAAGGATTCTAATCCTCTGAGTACATGATATGGTAAAGGTGCTCCCAGTGTTTCTTTTCATTGACAAGATGACGGTAATGATACATACAAAATGATTTAATACATGTTATTCTAACTTCACGAGATGGGAAATGTGAGTCATCTACCATATTTTGGCATATGACCCGCACATGACATCCTATTAAATAGTGCACTAATACCGATCAATTGCATAGCTAATAGCTGAATAATAAAATGTGCACACGGAATAATTTAGTTAAATCAATGGGCGTTCACACAGATTACAATATCTACCTTGTTGCTAACCTCGATCACGTTGACAATAACAATGTTAAAACTTGCCCTTACGCTGGCTATCCCTTGCTGTTGATATGCTTCGATGTTCAACACACAAATTCAACCCAGCAATAACACCAATAACACCAATCTTTCCCTTACATTCCTTGTTTTTCTGCAATTAATTCTTTCCCAATTATACACGGTTAGGGTGCGGAATAATTTAGTTAAATGATGGCATTCAAATAAAATTAAAATTTTTCCCTGTCGCTAACCTCAATCACATACAAAATGATAATGTTAAACTTGCCCTTATGCTAGATATCTGTTGCTGTTGATATGCTTCGATGTTTAACACACAAATTCGACCCAGCAATAACACCAATCTTTCCCTTACATTCCTTGCTATTTTGCAATTAATTCTTCTCTCATTATACATGGTTAGGCGCAGAACAATTAAGTTAAATGATGGCGTTCAAATCAAATTACGAAATTTACCCTGTTGACAACCTCGATCACATAGAAAATAATAATATTAAACTTTTTCTTACCATGGTGATTCGCTGTTGATGATGGATACAAATGTTTAGCACTCACGATAAAACCCAACGATGTCGCTAATTTACCCTCTTATCACGGTGCCCCTAATTTCCCCTATGCCCAAGACCTAAAAGTTGCTCTCCGTCCCAACAGCCTACATCGTCACCGAGCTCTAGTTGCCAAGTCTAAGTCCCCTCATCTAACTTTGCTACAGATTTTATATGAGCCTTGCTCCTCCGAAGTACCTTTTCGATTCCTTTTCCAATCTTCCTATTTGTCCAATGGTCTAAAATAGGTTTCTAACGTTTGTGATATACCCCGCCCACTCTTCAATCACCTTGAGCGTCTCGCGACTGCGTGATTCTTGAGTCACACGATGCTTAGCCATAAATTTCTTCTCGCTGATGTTTCTTTTAGCTACAAACATAACAGCCCGACCTTTTCAAGTGCAGGCCGGTTGTCTGCACTACAGGTTCTACGTAGCGATCTCTATAGTTTCACACCTCTAACGTAACTAAACAATTCGAATCTTCTCAAGTGCAGGCGCTCGTTTGTTTCCCTTCCCTCGATTTTGCCTTTCAGTTAACCTCTCAACCCTTGATACCTTCAGTTTGAGAGAACCACGACTGTGAATTCTTTGTGTGATAAATACTTTTCATACACATACTTCATACATCGCCTGGAATATGCAAACATATGAATATATCATAACTACCATTACTGTTTCATCGCTCAATACGGTTCATAATCTTAGATTATCATCGGTATTGAAACATCTAGGGAATGAAAACTACTCTCAGTATTTATGGTGGGGAAAGCTAAAGCTTCTTGTCTGTTGAAAAACTTGTTCTTGCAGTTAGTAACATATGTTACGAACGCCAAAGTTACAAATTACTCTTTTTTATATTCGGGGAATTGTCTTTGAATATTTCAGTTATAATGAATATGTCTACACCACTGGCAATCAATGTACGTATACAAACATTGCATGGACATGGCAGCACGCACATATGCATGACAGAACACTCACACAAATGCAAAAAGAAACTCGCAAACCCGTGTTTAAAAAATATCTCGGAAACTACTGCAGTCTAAATCGCTTAACCAGCAGCGTTCACATTCAAAAAGGCTCATCTACCCACATACTCTCCCTGAGCCTCTGTATTTCTATACCAAATAATGGATTCGCTTTTTGCGCTTAACAATTGATCAATACCACTAGTGTTGGGTTTTTATAAATCGAAATCAAAATCAAACTGTGTAGGGATTAAAAGAATTAAACACTGTTCTCACTGATAATTATCAGTGAGAATCACTTAAATTTACATATAAATTATAACACTGAGGAACAAAAATGAAATTTGTTTCTCTCTCAGAGATAAAAATATGTGATTCTGATAGCATTTTTTCTCCTGAATCCAAATATGATATCGGTTTTTCACCATCACGCAAGGCATTTAAACAAATTCTAGGCATTTTGTAACCACTGCCTAATTCAAATTAATTATTAAAAATGTAATACACAATAATTCATATACACAAAGCACTCACGATGACGTGTTCACTCGTTCACGGCTATTGTACAACTGGCATCGTTCTGATGAATGCGTACTGCAACACATCATCTTTGTGCATAACTGTACATGTCTATACATGTCTAAACCTGCACCTGAGTAAGTTTATTTGGTCCCATCACATTGATAATGTTCTAAGAGTTGTCAATTTACAATGGATAGATGGATGAAAAAACGTTATTTCAAAAAATTGAATCCGAAATATAAAAAAATACGGGTGATAGAGAAATTCCGAATACATATTTGAAAACATGATAAAAATCTGCATTAAGTACAACTATTGGTACTCGTGAGACAAAAATCATGTTGACCAGTGTAATTTATAGTTTAATTTAAGTCACCATGTAAACACTAGCTTTCGTGCATTACATGTTGTTATTTGGAAAATGAGATACAATATGACTGTGACCTACCCTTTAGGATTCAAAATGTGCGTGAGGACTCTTCAATTTTAATAGCAACACAATAAAAAACGTGAAACCATTTATTCTGGTCGTACGACGTGCAACACGAGGGTTGTTTATCATGCATGAGTTATGCAGTTTTTGTATAGATATTATCTAAGACTCGACAAGACCATGCTACGATATTTCTTCTGGAAAATTCGACAAATTTGAGAAATACAAAGACCCATTTCTGTGATCTATGAAAGTTCTTTCTTCCCTTCTTTATTCCCTGATTACATCACAACTCACATAGTCATGTTTAATTAGTTTTCAATAAATCATCAGTTTTACTCTGCATTTTGTTTCCGCGCACAAAGGAAATTTTTCCTTCAAAATATTAAATCATTGAAAATATTGAATCAAGAGGTTCAAATCAATGGGCCTGATCAACCTCTTCCCAATCATGAATGACGCTTTAACTTTCTGAACCTGGTCTGATCTCACTGTAAAATCCTATGCATAATTAAGATTTTTAGTATTACCCAAAAGGTAGACTATGCCTCCAACTTTCCATTAAGCTATAACCGAATTTTTGTTTCAGCTGTAAATTTGAACTTGACGTTAGATTTATTTAACCTTGGTTCGAATCTTGATCCAGGTATCGACCATAATCTTATTAAACAGCATGGAATCTAAACTTGGCCTCAATACCAAATGTATTTTTCAACCTTGAACCCACCATTCGCTCAAACGAGCAGATGCTGCGGCTTGTTTCAGTCACTTTATTTTGTTCCTTTTATTTCGTAATTCAGAAACTAAACGTTTTTGCTAAATGAAATTATGTTCAATGAAAGAGTCTGAATACTGTATTTTCAATGTGGAACATCTGTTTAAAACTTTCGATTGCAGTGATTAACCGCAGTGAATCATAATAGATCGATCGTAAAACTGTTGCTGCAGTATTAACGTAAGGATGGGTATTTTAATCATAGTTAACAGGAACCACACACTGCATACCCATACAATTGTGTGTGTACATGATCGAGGATTAGTTAAAAAATAAAAATTAACCACGAGAAAACTAAAGCAATTCAGAATTGGGCATTCGAACCCAATATAAGATTTGACAACTTCGCCCTTTGATGGAAACCTAAACTAATTGTTCACGTTTCACTAGATTTTCCGATAAACTCCCCGGCACGTTTTGTTCATTACTGGACTTCAATGTCAAGCCTAAATGCTGAAATATTAATAATCGAAGAATTTGTTGAATAGCATTTAATTTTTTCTTATTCACTCCAGATGATGAGACGATTAACATTCAAACGAAAAGTAATATTACATATGAATTTATAAACAATGAAGATTAATGAAATGTATTTACATACAGTTCATTAGTAAAGATAGTATTATGGAAATAGACTGTTTGACTGCATTACATTTAACAGTAATTCCTGATGATTTTGACAATTGTGGTTTGATGCACGTGTTCATTTATACACAAACTTACTTTCCCTGAATGAAATTTAGAGCCTGAATCTTCGTCCAGAAAAGTTGTTGGCTGACAAATAATTTGGTTTCATGTTACCTATGTGCTCATGACAATTTCTACGCGATCATTTACAATTGAAGAGGTTTTAAATTCTGTACTTTTTCCCTCAAGTTAGTGTGTATGAGTGATTGAGCTGATAGGGTTGATATTAGTTTAAAAAAATTGTTATTTTACATTATCGTCAATATTCATTTCGTTGGTATTAATACTGAGTAATGTATAATACGATTCTTTATAACGTTAAATTGAACAATAATTAAACAAGTTATTTTTTATTGCAAATCTGGTCATTACTACATTACTAATTACTGATCATTACTCTACCATTCAAAGTATCATTTGAATGTTAGTTAAAAGACTATTTGTATTCGACACTCAAAATTAATGCACTCGTAGTTTATATGTTCAGTCGTTATAAAAAAAAACAGTAAAACATATTCTCTACCAAAGTTATTCATATTTTAAATAACTCAGTAAATTAATTAATCGGCCGATGGTATGAATCAAAAGTTCTTGTGATGAAGCGTCCAAATGTTTGAAGTCAGACCTTTGATAAAACGGCGCGGTTCTCATTTTCTTGCTAACGAGGGAGGACTGTTTATTCTACGTAAACATAGTTGTCTTTGACTATCTTAGGAGTGAAGGCAGTACTTCAAGAAAAATTTAAATGATAGATCGTCTTAAAAAAATTACTGTCCTATGTGGGAGATGTAAAAATCTTTTTGTACGCTACTTCCCTATGAGACAACGTCAGTGGAAAATATCTCATGAGAATAGAATTCAGCAAAAGTACGAAAGATTTTACTGAAAAAAGGAAGTTTAAGTTTTGATCATACAATAGTTGCAATTTTATAGTTATTTTTTATGATAATATTCAATTTCTCTTGTGTTCAGAATAGACTTTTTCTACACATCAAATGCATGCTATAAAAACACACAATATATGTTTTAAAAAAGCAAAGGATTTTCAAAGCATTTTATTCATAAAACTCTTGGTTGCATGTAATGCTTTTGTTCAAGTTACACCTCGAGCGAGAAGTGGATCGTTCAAGGAGAACATAATCGAAGATAGAGAATCAGTTAATTTATTCTTGCATAACTTGAAAATCAAACTTTTCCCAATTCTTAACGTAAGAAAGCTTACGAACTTTTCTTCTACGACTTCTGACAACGCAAACTGTGAATTTTCTCCTATTTTCTTGCCCGAAAAACTAGTAGACTTTTCGCTAGTCCGAAACTAAGATTACAGGGAGAGCCGTTGGATTTTCTTCAGCAGTACTCGCGGATAAACTCCCTAACAATCTTCTCGGCGGAAAATTGTTCATGAAACAAAGTGGCCAATATAAAGCAAGAAGAGTTTCAGACCCAGACCACCTCACAAAACTTTTCAATCAAGATGTGGCCAAAAATTCTAAGAAAAATTTCAAGAAAATAAAAAATATTCTTAGTTATTATAGGCCCTAAGAAAAGACTGATACTTTTAATCCTAAAAAATATCTAAACACTTGCCAACGAAATCGTTACTAATTTGGTTTTCGGAAATAATAAATGTATATAAAATATAAATAAAAGTTTGATCCAGATATAATGGAGAACAAAGAAAAACTCGAAACTTCTGAACACGGAGCTAAACATATAGATAGTATTGAAAGACTCAAGTACAGTAGAGAATTTGGTGACAGAATCAAAGATCACTTAAGGATTTTAGAGAAGTGTGTGCATTCAGAGAGCGATTGTCGAAACAGTTTTTCTAAACCTATCGTGGATAAGAATGAAGCGAATACAAGTTTAAGCTATGATGCTACTATTCAACATTCTAGTGAATATACGTTGCAACAGCGTGGGGAAAAATACGCCAGTGCAACAAGTGAAATAGTGAGAAGGAACAAAAGACATGGTGGACCAAGAGAGATATCAGGACAAGCATACAAAACCCAGCTCTCCGTACAAAACCAACTAGACTCTCCAAAAGTGAACGAGTTTTTCACTAACAAGCACAAGACGGCAGAAGAAATTGATTTGGAAGGTCTACGTGTGAACAGAAACATTAAGAACATTAATCATAAAGTAAAAATTGACCGGATGACCCACAGCAAGCCGTCTAGTGGTTTAACCCATTCAGACTCTGAAGCATTCTTGGTTGATGAACCTGCAGCTGATCCTGGAGACGCTCTACTGGCCCGTTATCCTGGCCAGGATGACTATGTTTGTGAGTACCAGTGTTGTGAATGTGAATATTCTTAAAAATTATTTCATAGTTGATCAATCTTTTAATATATTGATTTGTTTTATAAAATGCCTTGATGATTGATGTTACTGCAAAGTAGGTGTTGGAGAAAAAAGAAATGTCGCTGAAATTAACATCAAACTGTTCATAATGGTTTGGTGTTCTAATGGTTTGGTTCATAAATAAGATGAGTTTCTGACAGTTATTTTATTTTTCAATAACAAATTGTTTAAATTTATCCATATGAGTTTGATATTGATGTAAATTATGTGATACTTTCCCTCTCTTAAAAATTACGTAGCAATAAAGTTGCCCACACTTTCGATCTGAAGTTGGACGTCCATAGCACTTGCATTTCATCACAAAATAATTATATTCAGAAAAGTCTTATGCAAACAGAAATTACTACGATAATAGTATTTAGATAACTAAAAAAATCTGCCTATTGACCAGAGAAAAGTAGTACAACTAGAGCTGACTACTCAACGTATCCTTTTAAATCACAGTAAAAATTATCGAATTATCAACGAACTAAACTCTTCAAAAAGAAAACTACAAATGATAATATCTGTTGAGCTACGGCTTAGTTAGCCATCAAAGAAAAAGGTCAAACTGGTTTACTCATAATTAGATATAAATGAACATGACAATTACTTGTGTTCTAACACTTCAAATCCTTCTAACTCTAGATGGGTATCACACTGTCCTACATGTTTCATCATGACAGCATAGACCAGCGTTTTTCAACCGGGGGCACAGGAATTCTAGCGGGGAACCACGAGCAGAGGTCGAAAGACTGCTCATACTTAATTGATTCAAGAGCTGGGAGCCATGAGTGTTAAGCGACTCGGTGATGGAGGCGAGGAAGACATGGGTCATTGAAGGTTGAGAAACGCTGGTAACGATAATAGGAAATAGAGTTCTCAGTCAACCTATAACCTAACGTTCAGGACGTCATTCCGTACTACTCATGATTCATAGTGCGCACAATTGAACGTACTTATTCGTAAGCCTGCACTGGAGTTGAAATCTTATTCTCTTACTGGGAGTATTAACCAACTGTTAGTACGTTCACTGGAATTATTCTGCATTAGCTTGAAAAATACTCTATATTAGTAAGAATATTTTTTAGTATCTCTCAAGTGAACTCCAAGTTATGGCGAGATAAGTGAGTGCATGTGGCTAACCACTGAGCCAATTTTAAGTAGGATCTTTTTTTAGACGAATATGTTCATGTAAAACTCGATAGAGGTTATGGAGAGAGATAATATCACACTGGGTAGTTATAAAGCAGTATATTTTGAATGAACATAGTTGAAAAACATGAAAATCACACACACTTTGTTGAACTTGCAGCTGCTACAAGTTGATAATTGATGAGTGTGCTTTGAAAATTTATTTGGTTGATACTCGTAGGATATTAAGATTTATTTTCTTCTTCTGAAGAGGATAGTTTTTGATGTTTGTTACTTTTCATTTCCCATTTTCATTTTAGATTTTTGTATGTATTTGTTGGCAATTGAAGTGAGTTGAGAATATGAAAAGGAGTTCTCCGAAAAAGTAGGCATCTGTCAACAGCATACGGTTCCCAGCTCAGTATCTTTTTTGGTAATCCTTAAACCATATATTATTTTTCAATTGCTTTGTAAATATAAAGTAAAGTTGAAGAAAACATGAGCTTAGTCCAAGAGGCTCAATTAATTTTTTTTAAGTCGTTCCTTTGAAAGAATAAGTAAATTCATTACTGATAACATTAGATGAATTTTTAGTAAAACAAATACTACTGGTTATGTTCGTGCTTAAACAAATGTTTTACTACGGACGGAAGTGGAATGAACGGTAATAAAGGCATTGAACTCTTAATAAAGTAGAACTTCCAAGGAAAGGACTGTCAATCACCAGAACTTTTTCGAAAATGGGAGTTTTAGACGAACTAAACTCTTCAAAAAGAAAACTACAAATGGTAATATCTGTTGAGCTACGGCTTAGTTAGCCATCAAAGAAAAAGGTCAAACTGGTTTACTCATAATTAGATATAAATGAACAAATGAATTTATATTTAAATAAATAGAAACTTATCGATAGATGTGTTTTAAATAAAACACGCACCTTTGGCGTAATACATCAGCATTTTTGAATTTTTCATCATATAGGAGCTCTAACCATAGTAAGGTAGTTAACAGTGACTAGTGTGGCAATTTCGTCATGATAAGTATAATACAATAACCAGCCCTAATTCATAATAATTCAGTATTGAAACTGATACAATATTAATGATATTTTTTTAACAAAACAATATTTTTTATATCAGTCCATGCAACGCTTTTTTACGATTATCACCGTACTGCATTCTGTTAAATGCATATATTAGGTCAATAATAAGAACATGACTTTTTTTCGTTACAATAGTTTTATTCTTCCTAAATACCCCTCAATAGTTTGAGTGTTTTTTAATTTTGAGTTGTATTGTATTTTTTTTAGAATTATTAACTACTCAACTTATATAAATTTAATTATTTCAGCCCTTAAATGTTGTTATCACTTGATTTCAGTCTCCTGAATATGACGTATCCTGGAAATGAAATTTTTCATATGAAAACTTTATAAACTACGATTGATATTACTGAAATTTTAAAACATCGTTTCCCAAAGACAGGACAAATAATTCTTGCATCCTGGTACTCATATCTTGTTTCATAGAGCATTCAATGTTTTAGATACTCATGATCAACATCCTTTTCTCATGGGTTGAAGCAATCAAAAACATCTAAGTTGAATACTTATGAATTCTCCAACAATTAATGATACACTAAATTCTATATTTTATTTTAAACTCCAACCTAGAGTTCTGAGGAGGATTAAAAAATTGCAAAAAAACATACAACTTTCTTTGCAGCCTATAAGTTGTATTCAGGTTATAATACCTCCGGTATCTGAGGATTGAAAAAAAAAAGCATGCATTTTTTTAAATGCATAAGCACTCGTTACAAATTCACGACAGAGATGACGGCACTGTACGCCCCATAGAACTATAGATACAGAGGCGAGAGTGGAGACTGTTTTTGATAGTTTAATTGGTGACATTTTAATAATTTCAAGTGTTTTCTCTGTTTAAGAGAGGTAACACAAATTGAAATTCATCTTCAATTCAGTGAGACATGTGTGGATGGTGCCATGGATGCGTCTAGTCTGCGTCCGTTGGTGTGACAGTTCAAAGAAGGGCGAACGACGGGTACACGACTTCAAACTAAGACAATGTTGGCCTCACACCAGCAGTGACGACATGATCGAGCAAGTAGAGAAAGTTCTTTTGCAGGATTGCTGAATCAGTGTGGAACATGTCATCTCCGTAGGATCTGGCATTTGCTTACGATCTGTGCTCGTAAACCTGCATGAAGATCTGAAAATGTGAAAGTATCGTCCATGTGATTGCCACGAATGCTGACGGTTGACCTCAAGGCTGTGCGCATGGTATGTTGCCTGACAATAATGTTGGCGCGTGAGGACAACAGGAATGGGACTTTCTTTTCATTGATTCTTACACTGGCTAAGACACAGATACCCTTTTCCAATTCTAACAAGAAGTACCAGTCAGCTCAATGGAATCACACAGACTCACTGGCATAAAAAATTTTCGCGTAAGCGCCAGTGCTGAAAAAAATGATGATGACCATCTGATACGACAGCGGTGGCGTAATCCTTACTCATTGCATTCCAAAGTGCACTACGATGGCAGGTGCATCAAACCAAAATCTTTCGAAAAACAAGGTCCATTTAGCAGAGAGTGACAAATGTTTATGAAAGGCTGCACGTGTGCTCTTTAACTAACACAAAACGATAGTACATCGGGTTAAGGTGATGCTGCAGTTTATACGTAACAACTTTAAAGTGATTTCTCATGCTCCCTACTCACCTGAATTGGCTCCTAGCGACTTATTAATATTTCTGACGATGAGGGCTCACACTTTACGTGATTGCACATTTAATAGCAGTGCTGCTATTGCATCAGTGATTTTCCAGTGGTTAAACCAGACACCTACAGACGAGTTTGCAGCGGCTATAAACATTGTTAAAAATATGTTTAAATGGCATCGACGATGTTAAAAATGTGTACTGCTGCAGGGACAATACGTCGATAAGTGACACAAATTTGGCAGTATTTTTATGATCAGCCTGTGAGAAAAATAATCGGAGGTGTTATAACTTGAATACGCTTCGTAATATACAATTTATGTAGGCGTGTATACGCATACATTAAACTCAGGCACCAAAAAAATGTATATTGTTGTATCCATTTTATTTTGAATCTATTATAGTTCAGTGCATAAATTAGAATCTGGCAACACTAACGCCTTCTGCAGGTTGGTCGCGTTAGCGGGAAGCAGTTGAGAGGTGGAGCTCTAATACGCTCCTGGAAGTGAGGAGACTCACTGGTGTTGCTGTTTTGACCGAGAAAGTGGTTGTCGAAATCGGAATTCTAGAACGCTCATACAGTTTGGAGGATGATATTTCCGGTGTGTAGCAATTTCCGTTTGATCATGAATCAAGTCTAATGTCCCCAGTATTGAGTTACATCCGCTGGCGTAAACGTGCATCTTTGTAGCGAAGTGTTATTTGTGGGTTGTGATCGCAAAGTTCGTTGTGCTGAAAAGTTGAAGGGACCAGCGAGAGATGTGCGTACATAAGGTGAAGATTGTTATTTGTGTATGTGTTATATTTATACCTTTTTCAACTTGAATTGAAATATCTCTAGGCATATTGTCAAATGGTGACAAGTGTGTCACGAGATTTTATTAAACAGTTTACTTGTGCAAGTGTTGTAATGACGTGACTAGAATGGATCCCTTTCGTTGCTAGACTGTGGGATATATCTAATTTATACGCCTTCGTTCTTTTATATTTAGAAAGTGATGCAGTGACACTGCAATTGGAATTGAGGGACAGAGATAAGAGTAGAGTGAAACTTCGAGATGCAAGTTTAATTAGTTTCAGCATTGAGCTTGTAGAGCAAATTTCTCGTTTCTAGAACAAACTTTGCTTCTAAATGCAAAAATACATCAAAAAACAATGAAATCACTAGCGCCCAAACGCGTAGATCCTCACGCTACGAGAGAACAAGGGACACTGATTCATGAGAGGTGAATCCGGGTAGAAGCAGATCGGGAAACGTGTGTCACGTATACCCACAGTCTGTCTCGTGGCTCGTTACGCAAGCCAATGATCGTATTTAGAGCAGAATTTTTCGCTCAAACTTTACTCGTATCACGTATTTTTTGTATAAAGAGCTGTTAGTATCTAGAGCTTCCTCTGTATTTGAGAGAAAATTAAGGAGAATTGCAGATTGCCTGTGCTGACAGTCTGTTTATCGTATTCAACGAACTTGTCGACATGGAATGTCCGGGCAAGCCTGTAGATGTTTATGCTAACGGGATTTGGAGTTCCTCAAGGTTAGCTATGCTCAGGAGCAAGGGATTAGAAGACACAGTGAACTAGCCATATCTGAATATGTGCCCAGAGCATCCTGAAATCTCCTTACAACGAATGCTGAATGCGCTGAAATTAGAAATCACCGAGTTCATCAGGCATTTCAGGATTTTGGCACCCAAACAATTGAACTGAGTAGCAACCGTGACGGCTAGAGACGTGGTACGTAAAGGATCAAGTAGTGCTGACAGTAGTCATTTTAAGGATCGATGTTCTCATTTCGGTGGCTTACACATTATCAGAGATTGCGAAAAGCACACTCTGAGGTGTGTTTCGGCGTAGTAAAAGGGAACATGTTGTGAATGAATATCACAAGCCGAATTTAGGAAAATGAATCAATCAAAAGTACAATACCCGTAATTATCTTACTAAAACGAAAATGTGTTATGGTGATTTGCCCGTGGTCACTGTGTTTTAGTTGGTGGTGAACCTACAAAATCACCTGTTGACGCAGGTTATACAAGAACTATTGTCCACAGTAAGTACATGGGTCAATGCAACGACGTTCTTATGTCGAGGCTGTTGATAGGTATCAGGTTTGGTGCAAGGCCGTAGTTTGTTTGAAACTGAAAATATAGTAGGAGGAAAATCAGCCACAGTTAGGAGGATGTGGCGTTTAGTCACTTAGTGGATGAGATAGATGTAGTGCTTGGTGGTATTGTTATTGATCAGCTAGGGATGGTCATTTTTAGTCATGGAGAGATTAGATTGGAAGTAAGTGGAACGATAAGCCCAGTCGACTGTGACGTTAAGGGTGAGGATGAAACGCACGTGCACAAGGGGCCGCTGCCGTTTCATCAAAAATTGTTCGAGTTATAAAGGTTACAATGTTACCGAAAGTAACAAGGATTATGTATCTACTCTGCCTATTTTCCGTTATTAGTCTTCTTCTCTTCCACGGCCATGTTATCGGTAGATAACATACATAATGGAAGTTCTGAAAGTAAAAATACTAATGGTATAAAATGGCATTTTTACAGATATATGGTACCTTTGGTATCCACAATATAATGTTCATAGTACATTTACTCCAGTTCTGATTTCAGTTCAGTTATTTTTCTTTAATAATAGATAGGAAGTAATGGGATGAACACACACACATAAATAGAGAGAAATATGACGATACACTCTCTATTATATCTATATATATATATATATATATATATATATATATATATATATATATATATATATATATATATATATATATATATATATATATACATATATATATATATTATTTATATACGTATAAAGAATTTCCATTTTAGATGTTATCTACTGATAACATTGCCTTGTAAGAGAAGTAGATTAATAACAGAAAATAGCTTGTTTTACAGAAATTCGGCACCTTTGGTATCCACAATATAATGTTCATAGTACATGCACATCAGTTCTGATTTCAGTACAATAATATTTCTTCAGTAATAGATAGGAAGTAATGGGATGGATACACACACATAGATAAAGAGAGAGATGGAGATAGACTGTCTATTATATAAGTAGATAAGACATAAAGTCCACTTCCTCAATTCAAAATTGAGACTGTATGTTATGGTCGTACATATGAGGCCAGTCAACATTTGCAAGACGACAAATTGTTTACGTAGGTTATCACAATTGCTAACCCATCAAATACTTCTTTGGTTTTTCTTGCTACTACCTCCAAAGTTTTTTATGGTGCTCAAATCAACTTTTTATTCATTATCTTTTATGTATACAGGGTGGGTCAAACAAAAATAATCACACCTTTAATTAAATATCTTTATTTTTTGGCAACTCTTATCTTGCCTTACCGCTTATCATCCTTAAGCCTGTTAATTTGACCTTGAAGATAATGTTCTGTTATTGTTGTGTACTGTAAAATGGATTCAAAGCGAAATAAACGAGTGGAGGTGTCTGCACTTCTTCGTGCGGGAATCAAAGCGATTGAGGTCGTAAATCTGGTCAGAGTGTTCCGTAATACGTGCTGGCAGTGGTCGAAAGAGTGTTGTAGATCAAGACAGATTGCGAAATGCCATTCAAAACAGTCCCATGACGTCCAAGCGCCAACCCGCCAGGAGGCTTGGTGTTGGAGCGGCTACAGTTCGACAAGCAGTCGCAGAGCTGGGAGGTAAGTCCCTTGCCATTGTTGAGAGGTAGCAGCTCACGTCAACCATCCGCGCTAAGTGTTTCGAACGTTGTCAGAGGCTCATGAATGATTTGAAGTCTGTTCGACCTGGTCGGGTGATCATCTTCTCTGATGAGAAGACTTGGACCGTCGAACAATGAGGCCCGCGCAATGAGGTCAGGGCCGGCTCCGTTCACCACCCAAACATCACCGCCCTTAAAGAATCCAGTGACTTGTAGTGGATGACCATAAACACGGGCTACGTTATCAAAACTTGTAAAGCTTTCAGGTGTCATCTCGACACCATTATTTCATCGAATTATGAGACTTTTACCTCACACCTAATCATGTCTGATGAGACCCATGTTAATAAATAAAACTGCTTATTCAGATGTGATGAAAACCCTAGGATAATCCAAGAGCAGCTTTTTCATGTACAGAAGTTTACCGTTTGGTGTGGCAAAACAAATGCAAAAAATCATTGATACATACTTGTTCGAGGATAATGATGGTTCAACCTTGACAGTGAAAGGCGACAACTACAGATAAATGATACAGGAATATTTATTGCTACCACTTGTAAATTTGAACGTGTAGAGTTTCTGGTTTCAACAAGATGAGGAGACGCCATATACAGCTAAGAAAACCAAGGCAATGCTAGGAACTGCTTTTCCTTGTCGTTCGACTTCACCTTTTGGTGACGTTTCATGGCCACCTCGGTCTCCTGATTTAACTCCTCCATGTCTCTTCTTATGGACATACCTTAAATCAATGGTTCTCAAAGTGTACATCCCGGTGCACTGGTGGGCCCCAAAGGTTGTCTAGGTGAGTTCCGTAGAATTCCCGAAATATTTGTTCGGATATGAAAAAATGTTAAATTACATATTATACCATTTACTTACGAATCTTATGCTCCTTTCATTACAATCATCACAATATTATTATGATAATTATTTGTTGTTTTCTTGCCGAAAACTAATAGCTACACGTCTGCAAGCAGGTTTATACGCATTGGAAACACGTAACGAACGTGTTCTAGACGACTTGTCAGCACTGCTATTGCGTATCTTGCACCGTGTTGTAGTGTTGCATCAGCTGGTGTTGTTACTGTACTAGTCGTGTTTATAAACTAAAAGTCTTGACGAGTTTCATTGTGATGCTTATTACAAGTTTTAGAATAATCAGCCCATAGAAATGGGTATTTTTGTTAAAAATAGCGTGGCACTGATTAATGTAATCCTGAAGTGAGCAAAATTTAGGTGTGAAAACTTGCAAGAAAGCAAAACTACAACCGACTTGCATTTACGATAATAGTTATTTAAGGTTTGTTTTTATTCTCGAACCGGTACTGAAGATAATCTTTTGCTTTTGTGTTAGTCTGTGAATAAAAAATAGCAAATGAATTAATGCTTTCTAGTAAGCTTCTTACACATTTTAAAAGCATCACTCTTATTAACAGAGTAAACCCAGTTATTTTCAGTGAATGTTCGGACACCAAACACATACAGGAAATTATTTTAAAGTATATTGATTGTTTCTGAGGAAGCCCAAATTACTCCTTATCAAGTCTCCTAACTGATCGCACATAATTTGAAAACTAATACGTTAGGTGAGTAACTTATTTTGTCCGCTTGCAAAACGTTTGTCATGGCAATGATGGAAAATGAAGCAGCAATGAAAATAAGCAAGAGAGCTCTATCCAACGATACAGTTCACTAGCATTTTTAAGATATATATTCTAATATTGTTAAAATGTGTATGACAATAAACTTCAGTGTTCAGATTTTGCACTGCAAGTTGATGAATCAACAGACATTACCAACAAGATGCAACTTGCAGCATTCATTCGTTTCATTTATGAAGATCAAATAGTAAATCAGTTTCTTTTCTTCAAAAAATTCAGCGCGACTTAAAATGGTGAGGACGTTTTTAGCATTCAGAACTATCTTGATAAATGACAGTTATCATAGAAGTCTTAGGTAGGAATTTTTACAGATGGAGCTCTTTCTATGGTAGACTGTGTCAAGGGCTTCATATCTTTTGTCATGAAATAAAACGAAAATGTTATTGTGACTCGCTGCTTTCTTTCCTTAATGGTCGAACATTAGTAGAAAAAATTTAAAGAAATCTTCCATCAAGTTGTTTAGATGGTAAACTTTATAAAAACATGACCTGTTAAACCGTAGTTGTTCGAACAGTTTTACACCGAAATGAATTCTCAATGCGAACAATGGCTTCTACACACCGATATGAGATGGGTATCAAGAAGAAAAGCATTTACCCGTGTAGTCGAGTTACGGCAAGAACTTTTCGAGTATTTTGAAGAAAAACAATCACATTTTTTTACCTTTTTCACTGCGACTTTTGGATTTTCAAGGTACAATATTTGGCAGATATATTTCAGTATCTCAATATTTCGAACACTGACATGCACATGAACGAGGAAAATATTTTCACATCCCCAGACAAAATAAAAGTGTTACAGAGAAAACTACAGATTTGGAAGATATAAGCTAAGGAAAGTAATCTTGAAATTTTTTCATCCGTAAATACTACTTGCAATTGTGAAATGCTTCTAATGACAGTTGATCATTTAAAAACTTTCGAAGACAGTAATTTTTTTTCCATGACTTAACACTATGCAATTTGACTAAATTAGAAACCCTCTTCGGTGACATTTCAAATGATGGTAGCTTAACGTCATCAGAAGAAGAATTGTCAAATGTGTTCTCTGATCGTGAATTGATGATAAAACACAAAGAATTGTCTATGAAGAATTTTAGATTTCCATTAAAAGAGAATACATACATACGTGTCAATATCTAAAACAACGCTGACCGTTTTGCTACAATGTTCGACCACATATTTGTGTGAGCTAAGATTTTTCTCCTGTGCCGCAATATTAAATTTAAAAAAGAGAGGACCTCTTACATGAATTCATTATTAAATCAGAGTTTGCCTCTGGAGCATACATTCATAGGTGGAAGAAACCGCCAGGACTCATCGACCTCATGTTTCTTATGAACACAAAAATAGATAAACTTGAGTTATGTTCAGTTATGTAGAATTATTTGAATTGTTTTTCCCTGGAATCTGATTTAATCATAAATATCTGTCTTATATTTATTCATTGTGTGCCTTCAATTACCAGGTGCGCCAAAAAACTGAACAAACCCTGTATCTAAATTCTGTTCTAGGTACCTCATAAACTCCTTGAATTGAGTAAGCAAAATTTCCAGGCAATGAAAGTAGCGGTATAATTTTTAATTTTATTCAATATAACCGTCATTCACAGTTATAATGGCCTCGAGACGGTACCTGAAGGTTTTGCAGGTCTTGACAACGTAGTCCGTGTTCATTGTCATCCACTTCCAGTTAACGAATGCTTTAGGAGCGGTGATGTTTGGGTGGCAAACACGACAGGCCTTGGTCTCAATGTGCGGGCCTCAATGTTTCTCAATGGGTTGACTATCCAAGTCATCTGATCTGAGAAGACGATCACTCGACCAGGTTGAACAGATTTGAGATAAATCATGAGCCTCTGGCAACATTCAAGACGCTGGGCGTGGATGGCTTGAGTGAGGATTGGCCTCTCAACAATGACAAAGGACTTGCTTCCCAGCTCTGCTGCTCGCGACCTCGAGCCTCCTGGCGTGTTGGCGCATGGATGCCAAGGGACTGCTTTGAATGACATTTTAGAAACTGTCTCAATCAGTAGAAAAGATACAGAATGGAAGTTCTGTATACATTCATGAAAGATTTTCAGGTTCTAATAGGACCACAGGAACTCATAGACTGTCAATGTCATGATTAATAAACGGTAGAATTTTCATGGGTATCATCTAGACCAGAGGTTATCAACCTAGGGTACATATACCCTTAGGGTTACATTTGCTTATCTAAAGTGATACATCTAATGTTAGCAATAAAATGCAAAAAAATAATGTTATTTATTTCTAAATAGTACATGTGTTTTTATATCGGTGAATATATTTTTTACAAACAGGTTAAAATTAAAGGGTACATGCTCATATGTCGAAACAATGAAAGGGTACATGTATCAGATCGACCAGCTGGTCGACCAAACTGATGGTAGTCGACCAGCAACCACTAGAATGGTCGACTACCACCAGCTTGGTCGACTGGTGAGCTAACTCGTTTGCGATGCGAGAAGATCCGGGTTCGAGGCCTGCTGCCGCGGTGGACAGTTTGTGTATGACGATCGCATGGCTGAACTTACGGCATGGGACTTGG
Source organism: Trinorchestia longiramus (assembly GCA_006783055.1). Taxonomy (NCBI): domain Eukaryota; kingdom Metazoa; phylum Arthropoda; class Malacostraca; order Amphipoda; family Talitridae; genus Trinorchestia; species Trinorchestia longiramus. Next base: position 487,211 of record VCRD01000086.1, read on the forward strand.
GTACCAACCCAAGAATGGGCCAAAAGGTTTGTTCCTATCGCCTTATTCTATATAAAAAGATAAAGGTTTTTAACCCCTGATCTACGTCATTTTATCGGTAGATAAAATACAGAATAGAAGTTTTGCATGTATGTATTCTTAAAAAATAGTCATTCGAAATAAAATAATTTGTCTTAAATCTTTATTACATTTCTGTGCATAACACTGATTTAAATTCAAATAATAATTGTAAAGTACTAAAATCTAATCACACTTATAACGCAATCATGGATCGCTAAATCCATAAATTTTCCTTTTAAACCGTGGAATATCCACGGGAACTATTTAATTTGAATATAATTTGTTATAATACGGATGACCATTAAATTTAGATGGACATATTTAATGATTTATTGCATCAAAACTCACACAGAAACCATAAGATTAATCGACAATACTGTTGAAATTCGTAACATACACAAATTATTAATCAAAATCTTCTCCTGTGATTTGCCTGCCGTTGTCGAACACAGCCTGCACTCTCTTAGGACGGACTCGATCAACATCTAGCAGCGTTCGTTGTCAGCATTGATCTTCTACTTCTTCGGTTTGATCACTTCCTTCAACAGGGCCTTATTTTCTACCTCCACCTGCTTTACGCTAGCCTTGATGATTGGATACAACTGTCCTATGTGCCTAAATTCAGCTCTCTTGGGAGCCTGCCCAGCATTGGGATGCTGATACTGAAATCATGGTAAGCATGGAAAGCCTAAGCAATACGATAAATCATTGCTGGATTTTTTTGTCAGAGCCAACGGTTGCCGTACAGCTCTTGCACGGCTGGGACAACAGACTGAGTGATCCTGAGAGTACACAGCTCACCAGGTTATCGCCTTATCGCTGCTAAGCTCTCCCCTCAGTCTGTCGCATACGTATGCTTCAAGTCATATAGAAATATTGGAACATCTGCCGGAATGAGATTCGTACATTTCAAACTTTTCCTGCTTAAACTCAAGCAGTTTCCCTGCCTCCTTCGTGATCTTGTCCACACAACATCATGGTTGGTGTTGAGAGTCCCACATCATTTAACTATGAACCTGAAATCAGAAGTAATGAGTCTCTCCCAGGCTGTCCTCTCGTTCACAACCCTGTCATACCCTTGCAGGGTCCATCTGTCACCCTCCACTCTCCTAATTTTATTAATCACACGTGAATTTATATTCAGTCTAATATATCATGAAATATTTAAGTCTGATCATTTCCGTGCCAATTTTATCCAAGAAGTTGACAGATCGTACAAACATCTTTCAAGATTACGAAAACATTTCCATACATACGCAATAAATTCTTGCTCATAGAACTACACGTCATTCTTCCCGTAAACTTTAGTTTAATGCGTGAATTATTACGTGAGTCTCATAATTCCTACATTCTACGTTGTGGATACATTTTAAATAATAAGTACCCTGTCATTTCACTTTCAAATCAGGAAAGTATGATAGGTTTTTATATAAGTTTAATACCAGGAATAAAAGGCATCTATTCTCTCGCTTTCGATGTCTGGCTGCCAATATGAAGATGGACTGAAATTTCTCGCTTTGCTTGAACTACCTGACCTACATGGTTACTACAATACAATGAAATTTAAACCATTATTGCAAGTTATCTGCAAAGTTAGCACACTAGTGCGTTTACCCACTTGGTCACTAGGAAAACAAGTTTTAAAATTACTCATTGTCAATAAGCGATTTACTATTCAATGTGATATTTGTAAAGTATTTGTATCACGTACTAGATAACTAATCCAAACAGTCTGTACTTCATTGTCCATTGAGGGCATGCTAATGGCGTGAAACATTGTTAATTAATGGTACAAGAATAAGTAAATACTTCCAGTAATGTACAATGGATTGATAGAGAAAGGTGATTAATAAGGAAGCTTATCGGTGCTTTAAATGACAGATTTTTATACTTTTCGAATAAGTTTTATTATAGGAAAAATATTATAACTTTTTTTAGAATATGTCAATAACTGGGCATTAATAAGTTTAAATTGATTCAAATAACAGATTTGCTAATGTCTCTACATAACAAGTACTGAAATCATTGTTTGTAAAACGCTTTTCATTTTGAGAACTTTACAACAATGGTATAGTTTAAGAGATTTAATCATATATCAGTAGTAACAATAAAAATAGCACGCATATGCAAAACCCACTGCTGTAGTGATCACTCTAATAATCACTCCTCAGTCCCAACTCTGAGACATCTTTTATCTACGAGCATCTTTTATCTTACTCGGAGTGAGCGCCGAGGGAGTAAGGGACCATCGAGGAACCCAATAGGAGAAAAGGCAGTTAAAGGCAGGATGAGTTTGATAGTATATATTTAGGTATCTGAATATTTTGTTAATTATTACTCCTTCATTCTCTGCTCTCCACGTCTTGACGTGGAGTACTGTCGTACTGACATCTTGTTGGGACTTACACCGGGACGTGAATAATTGGAACCCACAGTTCTTGGTAGTGCGTGGGTTGTTTGAGCCCATCCTGTCCGCAGAAAGGATGGCTGATTTCTTCTTTCTTCGCTCTGCTATTGGCTGTAAGTTGAGTTCATCAGGTATTGACAGGTCTTTGTAGAGATGTTGACTTTGAAAGCGCTTGGTAGAGAGTCCGTGAAACAGAGCGTTGCAGCCTCCTTATATAACGCGGTTTGCTGGGTGCTACTACCTGAGCAGGGCTGATCATTGGTAGACATTACATTTTCGGTCGTAACGGGCTCTGGCCTCATTGCATTCCATTCACTTCCTCTGTCCTGTTCGTCCATTGGTCGACCAAAGCTAGCCTCGTCTGTGCTGTGTTCATATGTAGTACGAACCATGCGAATCACTACACTGCCCTTTCGAATTTTGAGTTTCTAAGTTTAACAAGAAAGTATTAAAGCACTCACAAAGTTTCCACTTTTGAATGTTTTGATTAATGTTTTAGCACAATCGATACATCGATTTTCATTGACTATTATATTACTTGAAATCATTGGCTTTCAACTGATTTCTACATCATATAAACATCATTTCTAGTTTGGCTCTCAGGTCCACACGCTTTCGAACTACATGGAACCAACACAGTGAACGGAATTTTTCGTAATGATTTGACTTCTAATAAAATTGGTTTTCATGCGAAAGTTGGGACTATAATTTTTTCTTGCATTCTCTACAACCCCTAGAATTCACTTGTTTCACCCAGATTTATACGTGATCCAGGGGTTGACAACCCCTGCTTACAAAGACACAAATGATTTTCAATCAAATGTTCAAGTCAATCCTGTGTATCAATATATGAACTAGAAGTGGCCCTCATGTGGATTTTTCAACATTGTGCGGATGCGGATGTCGTATATTTTTTCAAATGAGCGATGAAAAATGAGTTGTAAGTACAGATTATGAACAAAAACAACTATAATACTGGAAGGAATAATTTATTCAATGGATGCAACTAATGAATAAAGTAGTTTAGTAATTTAGCGAGCTCAAAAATGAAATAAGGCAACAAAAAATTATTATCTAAATAGCTGATATTTAGAACTAATATTATTGAGTGACTTCATCATCCGTGTTAACAAGATGCAGGACGATATCCAAACTCAAATGTACAATACTAACCTCTTTCCCCAGCCACCACCATTCGGAAAAGGCTGCTACTTACTTACATTCGATACTTTTAGCTAATTCTTGTCAAGTCGTGTTTTATAAACAAAAGTTTCTATGCATGCTGTGGAGCTAAACTGTATCTCATCTCATCATTGATGATGACTGCTCCACTAAATAGGTGCTCGCTTGCAACACTGCTGGAGGGACATGCTAGGTATGCACTAGCAAGTAGAGCAAGAGAAGGATACGACTGAACATTCGTGCGCCACCATAAAAAAGGATCTTCTGACATCTGTATGTGTTTCACTCTCTAATATTTGTCAGTCATTGTGGTAGATTCTCAAGGAATATCTCTTTGGGAACATTTTTTTCATGATCGCTATCTGAAGACAACAAGACACTCATTATGTCTGAGGCATCTGGTAAAACTAGGTACATCTATCTCCAATATTTTTATCATAGTTTTTGAGTGTTCAGAACGTTTTTCTCCAAACTGATTTCATATTTTTTGCACAGATGCCTCAAATTTGCAATACACCTTTGATACGCATGTGATTCCAAAGAATTTGCCTTGTATCTTCGATCCAGAAAAGTTGCGATGATGTATAGATCGTTGGGCTGTAATATATCAAACCTTGCACGTATGTCTGGCAACAGCTTAGCTTGCAAGGCGTTAACACGCTGATCTTGTTCTGTGCTGCTGTCCTTAAGCATGAGTTTCAATGTGACAATATGAGGTATAGTCTTTGATACACAAAAGTAGGCAGCACTGATGTTCTTGATTACCTCATCAAAACGATTGAGTACTGCAACAAAGTTCTTTAGAGGACATCATCTGGTGCAGGAAATGACTTTACTTTCTTATGAATGGCAGCAAACAAACGTACAGCATCTTTCATTTCAGAAGTTTTGTCTAACATGTGCAAGCTGCTGCAGCGTGTTGCTAAGTCTTAAACAACACTAAGCTTTTGCACATTTAGCAGTTGTTGGATATTTTGTAACTTTTCTTGGGGAGCTGGTGAACGACGATTAAATCAATACCATGCGAAGTGAGTCAAATAATTATTTACTTCATTAAAAAACTTATCACTTGTTTTTCATTCGTAAACGAGCAATGAATAAGTTCGTGCAGTACACCCAAACCATACTGCATAAACACAATACCACAACTAATGTGACACTGTGACAAATGACAACAAACCTTCCGGGAGCATTACGTATTCACTTTTGTTACGCCCAGACAGTTCCTCTCCCAAGCACTTATTAGTTTTCAATTTTATCCTATGCATCATGCAAGTACTATAAGAAGTATTTATTAATCACAGATGCTGATGCAGATATCTGCATCACCTGAAACATGAACCATTTTTCAGCATATCCAACAGTCGTAAGGATTTAATTAATAATATTTATTACTCCATCTGAATTGTTGGAAAATGATATTCGTATATTCATTTTAATTCAGGAAACCACACAATAGTACTCCAATAACCTTTATGGGTAATTTATCGATCAGAATCAAACTCATCAGATTTTTATGCCGTCTTGCACCGTCATATTTGATAGCATATGGTGTATTATGCACGATATTTACGTGTTACACAAGTTAAAAATAATGTGTGCTGAAACTGGTGCGTTCAAGTTATAGCTTGGATAACATAGGAAGAACACATAGGAAAAGACGATAAAATGATTTTTCCTTGACAGAGAGGAGTCGTTTTGACGCATATCAATTCAAATCCAACTGAAGTGCAGATAAAATCTTTCCTGCCCAGTCTCAGAACACGAGTGTATGAATGGTTGCGTAGTCAATTTCTTTTGAACTTCGGATGAGTTGTACTTCAGTGCTGAGATCGTTAAGTGTCTTGACGTGTGCATGAAACTGCAACGATACATTCAAAGCAGGACAATACTGCATTGCGGCCTCGCTCTCTCAAAGACAACCAGCTACTAAACACGGCACGATGCTACACGAATAATTTAGGGATGAAAACTCCAAGAATATACAATTATTAAACAATACAATATTACTGGCCTGAAATAAGCTAAAGGAAAGTAACGTGACTATGAGTGCGTTTGTTTAAGAAACTAAATAAAAACACGAGCACATGATGGAATTCATATTGAGTGACATAATAATAACCATTAACAAAATCAACAAGCAACTGGAGAAAAAATTGCCTTCATGATCATGAAATCTCTCGACTAACCATCACCCATACGAGACGAAGTTCTACACACGAATAGTCTCTCATCCCACAATTCACTTAGACATGATAAATCAGAAAGAGACACACATCAAACTTGGCTTAGATTATGAGTCTAATAAAAAGCACTAGTTATTTAGCACTATTTGTAATTAAAGAATGGACGTCATATATTATGCAACCTAGTCACATTTGAACAAGTAAACAAAATAAATTTAGCAATTACCGATTTGAGATTTGAACTACTAAATTCATCGTAAGTTCACCATTTCAAAATCTTCAAAGGAAGTTCTTTTAAGGTTCAGACCTTTACTGTGTTAAAGTAATTGTCTCTTGCATATTAGCAGATGATAATGCCTCTGTGATGCAAGAAGGCGCAAGAAAACGCTCAATAAATCCTTAGTGAACAAGTGTTAATGGAAGTAATAGTCTGTGACAGTGAAAGGTACGTATTAAAATAAGTCAGGTATTACTCCATAGTAGATTTCGAAGAAAAATATTCATTGTTTTTTAGGCTGAAATTGTTTCAGATCACCATTTTATAAATCAATTTATTTGTAAGTGTGCTTTGATCAAAGGTTGGCACCATTAGTTGGAATATATACAGAGTAGGATAAATTTCGCGGAAGTAAAAACGTGAATCAAATTTAATTTTCAATTTTCTCACATTCAAATACCCACTGGAAAAAATCGTTAATATAATGACTGAAAGGATTAGAAATTAAAAGTGTTTTTAGAGACTTGTTATATCCAAATAGTATGCACAGAGGTTTAAATTATTGTCATGTTCGTTCGGTTTTTAGTCAATTACTCTGTCTCATCGTACAACGACTAAGAAGAGTACACGCTAAAAAGTTTGTTCCCCGAAATCTCCTTCCACTGTTAAGTTTTTCCACTGTACCTGCTACGTGACATCATTCTATCTGAGGTTCAAGCGAACCACTAAATTGTTTTACCAGAGCAGAGAGTGTATGTATTGGAAAAAACATTTGTGTGGAAAGAGGTAAAAAGTTTCCCTTTTTCAGCAAATATAATAATTAATTTTGTTATCTGAAATTTCGCAGTAATGATATTTTCTCTACTGGCTTGGGTTCTTGAATATATGTAGGACCAGAATGAGAGATGGAGACGCTATCAATGTGATGGTCATGAAAAGAAGTGTAATTTTCATATTCATTACTAATCCTACATACGTCTTTCTTCTAAAACACTCACACAATTATTTCACCAATAATACGCTCGTGAGTTACACTTTTGTTTCCAATTTCTCTATTAGTCAGTTTCTTTTTGATCTTTTATCTCAATAACTGTTGGGTTGTAGTCAGTCTTCAACTGTCTTCGTATTTGTTAGGGTCAATTGTGCCTCGTCAATGCGCCAAGTACTTTATTTATTCTCTTTACTTCCCTGAGACTTACTTCGCAAATTTTCTCTTAATTTTGAATGTCGTGTGTTTGAACATTTCAAATTTCTTGGTTTTACTTTCATCACTCACATTTTCGCTGTCGTTCATGAATTTGCAATAATTTTGAGGAACAATCACTATGATGAGGGCAAGCCAAGGGCAAAAAGTAGCAGTAAGGTAAGAGCTATTCCAAGCTATAGTATGTTATACGTTTCATTTTCCTCTGTAAACAAGATTTTGCATGTTATCAGCACCTTTCAGAAATAAGTTAGAATAAACGTTTTTAAAGTGTAGATGCATTTCGATGAACACGATGATCTAGCCCTAAAGAAATTTAAAGCTTGAAACAGTGTGATAAAAAATTCAATTATGCAGTCTCATTCAAGCTATGATAAATTATGAGCATAAATGCGTAAACACCCTTATGTAATCACCTTATGATATAGCTCTAAGCTTGAGTTATTTTAAATAATATTTTTTGTTTCTTGAGAAAATCTCATTTTGCAGACGTAATTTAGGGATCACTTTTAATTCTCCGTCTCTAAAATAAGGTGCAACAGTATAACATTCTTTTTCAAAGCGCTTTACTTTATAAAAATATTCCAAACTTTTAATTAGAAAATTTTACTAATTATATTAGGTTGTTACAAAAATAATGACCGCTCGAAGGTCTGGGGTTTGAAAAGTAATTTTAACACAACTTTTTTAGTTTATTTTCGATGAACCGTGGCATGCATAACAATTAATGTGTGCTCATTAATATTTTGTAACTTCTTTTCAGACAGAACATAAATTTGAAGGATAGAATCCCTCCATTATGAACATGACAAAACATGACCTTCGCCTACTTATGTTGCACGAGTTCAAACTTGGGCACAACGCCTCCGAAGCTTCTGCCAATATCAACCGAGCATCGAGAGAAGAGTCCACAAGGGATCGGACAGTACGAAGGTGTTTCGGGAAATCCCGGAGTGGTGATGCGAGCCTTAAAGATGAAGAGGGTAGAGGACGTTTGGGTAGTCTCGAGATGAGCAATTGCATGCGGTTGTTGAGCAAAATCCACGTCAAAGTGTTAGAGAAATGTTTCAGACACTTGGTGTCAGCATTGCAACAGTCTCGCGCCATTTGAAGATTATTGGAAAGGTGAAAAAGCTCGATAAATGGGTTCCTCATGAGCTCAATGAGAATCAAAAGCGTAGGCGTTTTGAAGTGTGCTCGATGCTCTCTCTGCGCAACACCAACGATCCCTTTCGTGACCGAATTGCCACTTGTGACGAAAAGTGGGTCCTTTATGATAACCGTAAATGATCAGGTCAATGACTCGATCGTGATGAGCCCCCCAAACACTTCCTAAAGCCAATGTTGCACCAGAAAAATATTATGGTAACTGTCTGGTGGTCTGCAATAGGTGTTATTCACTACAGTTTTTTGGGAGTCAATGAGACCATTAATGCAGAGAGATACTGCAATGATCTCGCTGTTATGCATGCTCGATTGAGCGAAAAGAGACCGGCATTAGTGAATCGACGTGGTCCAATTCTGCTCCACGATAACGCGCAACCAAATGTTGCAAGAATGACCGTCCAGAAACTCACAGAACTGGGATACGAGACTTCACCACGTCCTCCATATTCTCCAGATCTTTCACCTACTGATTATCATTTATTCAAGCACTTAAGCACATTTTTAGATGGCAACACTTTTAGGTCTAAAGAAGAGGTGGAAACGACCTTCAAAGATTTTGTTGCATCACAGCCATTAACTTTTTATCAACAAAGGATAAATAATCTCGTAGTCCGATGGCAGAGATGCATAGCTGCTCAGGGTTCATATTTTGAATAAGTTTAACATCTCTATTGTTCATTTACCAAGGATTAAATGCATGCTTCTGAAATCGGCCATTATTTTTGTAACAACCTAATACCAAAAAAACTTTTCTATTGATTGAATACTACTTCATAGTTTCAAAAGCTTTCTTCAAAGTCTATGTACTTAAAATATAAAGTCTTAAGTGAGTTTAACCCATTACAAGTATGCATTCAATATTTAGTCGGAAGGTATAATAATGAACAAGAAACGTATGTTTCAAGCTCATTCGTAGTCGAATTATTTTCTATTCATCGAAACTGTGTATGGAACGATAAAAATTACGTTCAACTCTTCGCATAACTGAATACTGAAAAAACTACAGCGGACTGAACATTATAATAATTGCCCACGTATTTTTTGAGGTCAAATGCTTTCCTAGGGACCCAAATTCAAACAAACTAATAGATGTATTTGATTTTCACGGTTAATTTCAGTTTTTTAGGTTAATTACAAATTTTTTTCCTTAGGTGACTAGATATTGAAAGCATAAGTGTTGGACATGCAAAATTGGTATGTAACAGTAAAATGTATCACCGATTTGTCGTTTACACATTACCAATTAAATTCTTTCGAACACGTTCATACGTTTTTTCCACAAAAATCAACATCATTAACGTAGACTCAATAGACTCTCCAATCATTTTAATACTGAAAACTTTATTACAAAATATTTCATACCCGAACTAAATATCTGTAAGAGAATACTCTTGTTTCGTTGATTACACAAAAAATTAAATTTTAATATATTATGCGTCCGATAGAGAAATGCGTTTTCTTATTGCAGCATCACTTGCTGAAAAAATATACATTAGAATCATTTTAATTATAACTTTCTAAGCTATTCTACTCCAGAATAGAAATTGTTCTAAACCTGTTTCTGCTCGATGATACGTGGTGATGCCGAGGTTTCCATACATAAGTGAGAATGTAATCTTACTTCTGACGTCGTCTCTGCAAATTTAAGGACTTTATCGCATAATTTACTCCTGTTTTTTACCCTAAAAATACCTCCTACAGAGTGCGTTTTGCAACAGTGGATGTACACATGTGCGGATTCTCTGTCTCAAGAAATCTTGCTAATATTTTGTTAATACATTTTTAAGAAAAACAATTTGTGGTGGTGCTTATTATCATACAAAATATTATCAAACTGGATTTAATTTAGTTGTATCTGCTTATCAATTTTCATCATAACCATATTTTTCATGTATATACGTCTACTTTAGAGTAAACAAGATAAATGGATGTGAAACTGTGTTTCAGAGACGGTGTTCAGTCGCTTCCTTTCTGTCAAGGCTGTTTATAGAAGATTGAGAGCAAGATAAATCTGATAGGCTACAATCCTCATAGTGCATAACTAGCAAGAGCATCTTCGAAGACCAGATTCAATAAAATAATGTCTACGGGGATAGCAACTCACACAAACTATAGGAACATGTGGCCTACTTGGTGTAGAGGAATTGTAGGTACGTCTACAAGTTCACAAGAGAAGCTAATATATTAGGTTAATTTTCGTCAAAAGTCAAACAACGATTAATTTTGAGATTCACAGATTTTGTTTCCTACGAACGATGGTGTTTATTTATATACAGTCACATTTAAACCCATGGTCTGGGCTGATACTTGTAACATCAAAGAAAGAAGGCTGCAGTAACGGGATTTGGGTGAGTGTCTCGTAATATGACGCTTGTCTTATTATATACCGAAAGCTGCATTACTGTCGAAAAATGTTTCAGTAATCTTAGAGATCACGCCATCGCAATAACGAACGTATTTCTGACAAATACGGACATTCCCATATATACAAATATGGAACTATAAACTCTGAGAAACAAGCTCACGCTTTAAACAAAGAACTTCGAAATATACCGACGCGTTTACCTCTCAGTCGCTAGATCTTATCCTGATTGAACTATCATAGGAAGTGATGGAGAAGAACTGAGACACAAATTTTGAGTTCCATAATCGCTGGAGAAATCGGCTAATATATTTTTGAAAAGGGTCATAATATTATAATCTGAAAATTAAGTATCATTCATTTGTACAAAATGTGTCGTATGTAAGCTGTTTCGAAAGTAAATTGCGTCCCAACAAATTAATTATGAAAAACTGTTTTATGCATGCATATCGTTCATTCTCTTTTCCCCGGCCCCTTTGCTTGCTCATAAAAGGGGAAAAATATTGATATCATTTAATTTTTTTCTCAATACTTTCTAAGAGGTGAACAATAAAGGGGAAACTGGAGTTGTGATATTTTTAATCTACCAATCATGAATATTTTTTAAGCTGTATTCATACATTGATGGAAACAAAATGTTCGTTTTATGCATTAATTGCCCTCAAAAACTGCATGCCCAATACTTAAAAACATAGCAGCTCATGGAGACGGCATAAAAGAGGCGAGATAGTAACTACCAGAAAGGCCACGGTGATAGGACTGAGAGAGAGAGAGAGAGAGATCAATGTTTGACTAGTGGATGCTTTCTGTTTATATTGGTTCACAGTTAAGAGATGCATGGGTTCAACATCTTCGAACCATTCATAGGCAGTATTATAGGTTTATCACTATTGTTGAACACACTATTTGCCTAGATAGTTCGATTTGGCGATTTCTACAATTTATTAACTTAGTCGATTACCAGGTGGGCCGAAAAAAACTGGAAATACGTTTCATCAAAAATCTTGATTGTTTCATAACTCTTATCCTGCCTTGCCACATATCATCCAAAAGCCGGGTAATTTGGCAATGAAGACAATGTTTTGTTATTGTTTTGTTCTATAAAATGGCTTCCCAACGAAATAAACGAGTGGAGGTGTCTGCGCTTCGTCCTGCGAGAATCGAGGTGAGTGAGGTAGCGAACCTGGTCGGAATGTCCCGTACAACCGTCTACACGAGCACACGTGATGGCAGTGGTCGAAAGAGCGTTGTGTATCGAAACAGCTGGCGAGATGCCATTCAAAGCGATCCCTTGACGTCCATGCTCCAACACGCCAGGAGGCTCGGGGTTGGAAAGGCCACAGTTCGCACAGTTCGGAAAGCAGTTTCAAAACTGGGAGGTAAGTTCCCTTGTCATTCTAGAGAGGCTGCTGCTCACTCCAACCATCCGCACCATGCGTTTTGAGCGTTACCAGAGGTTCATGAATGATCTCAAGTCTGCTCAACCAGGTGGGGTGATTTTCTTCTCAGATGAGATGACTTGGACAGTCAACCCTGTGAGAAACATTGAGGCTTGTACATTGAAGCCAAGGCCTGTTGCGTTCGCCACCCAAACATCACCGCCCTTAAAGCATCCGTTGCTCAGAAATGGATGACCATGAACACGGACTACGTTTTCCAGACCTGTAAAACCTTCACCTGGGGAATGTCCGTGGACAGGTCCTTGTGGATCATGGGCTCATTCGTCGAACTACTATGAGGGCAAGAAAGAAGAAGGAAATGACTCTGGCGAAAGGACCACCAGCAAACAAGAAGAAAACCTCCCATGACAAACCCTCCTGTGGCAACAACCCCGGCGGATTCTAATCTTCACGGCACTCCACCTCTAAAAACACCTCAACACTCCCACGCTCCAGTACTGAAGCGTCTCATGATCTATCAGTATCCTAACCAAGTTGATACACAGCACATGACTTCCTAAGGAGGACCTCGGAACCTTCAGGTTAAAAAAAATCATCAAACAAAAATTGGCTCTCCTGAAAAACTGTGTTTTTGGGAGCACCAAAACCTTTTCCTCCATCATTATTTGACGTAGAGACTCGTGTAAACGTTTTGTAAAAAGAGCAGAAAACCTTCTAGAGATAAACATAAAAACATTTACAATATTATAATTAAATCAAAAGATATAGCCAATGAGAATAAAAACATGCAAAAAATTCAAAACCAAAAAAAAAATTGAGAGTTAAATAACTATGAAAAATACAGAATTCAAAAATGTCTCTCCATTATGCTGTAGAGGGCTCTTAGCTCTTTCCATAATAAAGAGCCCTCACACGAGTCTCTACATCAAGTTTTGAAGGAGGAATAGTCTAGGGAAGTTTCCCCTGAAATTTCAAGTTTTCTTTTTGTAACTCGTCGATACGTCAAATGAAGAAATGTCCATGAACAAAATTTTTTTTTTCTGTTCTATAGATGTAGAAAGTTTCGTAGCTTTGCGATTAATAATAAATAAATTACCAATAAACCCGCTAGGTCCCCTTAAGCTCAGAGCAATGGAAAAATACGTATTGGTCTATATTGTCTAGTACATGGCATTGTATAATGGAATGATACTGATTGCTTTCGTTGAAATGATCAAATTCAAAATGACGTGTAAAATAGTAGCTACATATCAACATCGTTAAATTATCACTTTAAATTATTACTGATAGCGTAGTTGCAGGGGAAAGGATGGCAATAAATCGTTCGAAAGACGTTTGAGTTATAAAATCAAATGGTTTTTCAAAATTGTACATTTGTGGAGATGTACAGAAGAGATAATCATAAAAGTCTACTAAATAAAACAGAGGACCACAATTTTTCAAGATAGACTGAACATACAGGTTTTAACGTGTTTCTATTTCTTGTTCTGCTTAAGTTTAAACAAGGAGTTTCCTATTCTGTACGGCAACTGTATTTCCATGTATGAACAGCCGCAGGATAGCTGTGCTACTTGCAGGTTGTATATTTTTCACTCTGTACTTTCAAACCTAAGGGTCAAAGTTATTGTTATGAAAAAACTAACTGCAGTTGAGTATGCTTAAGACTTCAAACGTTGAAATTCCATGAAAATTCAGCTAAAATTAGGAACATCTCATCAGGCATACTGGAGACCATAGTTAAAAGAGGTAGTACAATGTTTTTATGGTAATTAAACATGATAAGAGTATTTCAACACAATTTAGTAAACCGGAAAGCAATACAATTCAGTGCACTGGAAGGGCTAAAGTGACTCCACCTAAATGTATTATTTCTATTAGCGCCGAAAGCTGAGTTAATTCCATAACTTCCAAGTAACTAAGAAAAATAAGAAATGTACAACCGAGAATGAAATGTGATACTCTCGTGTGAAAAGATAACCTAACTTGAAACTTAAATTCATTAGGCCTAAAATTTGATAAATGGTTATTGTAACATGTTTTATGCAGATCATACAAAAAAGGTGCAATGAATTATCTAGAACATAAATAAAGACGGAAAAGACGTCAGACCTATGTAATAGCAAAATGTTTTATCATTGTAAGACAACTCATATTTCGTAAAACTTACTTCCACCACTTATGATCTATGGTACACTATTTCTTAGAACTGACAGAAGGTACAGTACGAGAAAGAGTTTTATTATACTGAGTTGGTGAAAATAGTCTTTGCAACTCGCTCATGCTGAATCTCCGAAATACCTCAGCACGTAGAAAAAATTTTTCATGCGCTAGCATCAAAACGAAGATTTGCCCTATAACAACCAAAAAATGGTAATTGTAAAATTCAAAGTTTTAGTTTCGATATAATACGCAAATTTAAATTCCCAGCTTTTATTACGTTCATGGAATGGTTCAGATTTTTCTGAAATGCGTTTCTCTTTGAATAAAAAATCGTGGTATTTTTCAGACGGAGAAACTGTGTTGAAATTAATATGATATATTCATACGTGATACTGTAACTTGAAATTTATTGCAAAATATGGGTAAAAACGGATAGTGTGATATTTAACGGGAATGATTTCTTTTCAATATCGGTAACGGTTGAAAGGAACCGAAATCAGAATACGAATAAAATAGGCGTTACTGTATGTGTGATTGATTCAGACGATCACGAAGAGACATTCTGCAATTCAACAGTGAAAGCATATGATATCAAGCATTGAGTCATACCGTAAATATCTAGATAAAAAGTGATTCACCACGTGTGCAGAAGTTGAACACAAGTATAGAAACACCTCGTGACATGCATGCTTGAAAAGAAATGTTTTTTCTAGTGAATTGTGTAGGTCGAGTTGGTGTTCTCGCTTACTGACGCCACTTATACAAGGCCGTTAATATGATGCGCAGATCAGTCGTTGTGGGGCTCTGTTCCGTAAAATTATAATGATATCATGTCAGCGCTAACAGACTTCTAACGTTTGTAAATTGCTGAAGCACGAATGGTGGGCGCTTCCGTAAGCAAGGTAGGTGAGGTGTTGAGTGTTTCGAAAGGTAAGGTATCAAAAATCTATTCGTATATTTGAAATATATAAAACATCATACATTAAATCACAGTTCGGACGAAAGTGTGTGTTGAGTGATCGTGACAAATCACTGAATCATGATCGTTATTATGAAGGATTCTGACGATAAAGAAAGCCACACCTACAAGAGTTACTGCTGAAATGAATGTCGTCCTCACAAATCCTATGAGCATCAAAAGAACAAAAAACGAGCTCCATAAGCAGGTTATTTCTGACCAAGCTGTGATTCAAAAACCATTAATGAGTGACAATACATAATGCCCGTAATAGGAGCAAGTGGTGTTGAAGGCATAAAGCCAGCACTACAGAGCAATGGAAGACAGTAGTATGGTCGGATTTGTCTTCTTTCACACTGTTTCTTACTTCCACCAAAAGTCTGGCAAACGCCATCGCAAACCTATAATATAGACTGGTTGTTGCCAGGAGATATGGATATGTGGGACGGGGATATGTGATGTGCCATGCAGCTATATCGTGTTTTTTATGGTCCCCATGATAACCCTGGAAGAACATCCCCAAGGATTATGCGAATATTTTGGCCAAGTGAGTTTATCCCATGGTACAAACTTTGTTCGTCAATTGAAAGGTGGACAGCACTAGTGGACTACTTGCATTTTTTCCCGTGGTAAATATAATATATTTTCCACGGGAAAAAATGCAAGTAGTCCACTCCCGTGCTGTCGCTAACACAGCGCTGACAGAGGCGATTACGATCCAGTAGTTTACTATATGAAGGGTGGACAGCACTAGTGGACTACTTGCATTTTTTCCCGTGGGAAAAAATGCAAGTAGTCCACTAGTGCTGTCCACCCTTCAATTGTAATGGTCCTTTCCAGGGTGACTAAGCCCCTGTTCACATAGCTCACACCGTCCATGAGAGGTTTATTTCTAAGAACGAGTGCTATTTGACACATCTCCTAAAGTCATTACCGTCACCAGACCTCAATATTATAAAATTTTTGAGGTCTACATTGAAAAGGAGAGTGCGTGATCACTATCCAGCGCCATCTTCGTTATTTGAATCTGCCACTGTTTTGTAGGAAAAATGATACTAATTTCTTTGGCAAGCATGCATGAACTGTGTTTATCCATTCCAAAAAGAGTGCACACTGTTTTCAATGCCAACGGTTTTCCTACGCCACATTAGGCCAGGTAATACGTTTTGTAGGTGTTTCCATATTTTTGTCCAACTCCTGTATGCATTCATGTTCACAGACAGGATATTGGTTTCAAACAAAACTTCTGCGTGAATAGTTGAAAATATTATTGACTTTTATTTACAAGTTTGCTTCTATGATTGGAATGATGATTCGCCTGAAATTTACTTCTCAGTATTGAGAAAAAAGGCTAATGTTAACCATCTCGTTTGAACTCTGTACAAACAAAATGATGTATGAGTCAAAAGAAGCCCTAACGTGTAAATAGGATTACACAAGCGAAAAAATAAAATATTGCATATGAACAACATTTTTTGTTTACGCCGGTATTCCGAACTACGTTCACAAACAAGACTCCATCTATAGTCTCTCATCATATTTCCCCTAGTCTTCCATCATGTTACTTCCATAGTCTCCCACCATGTATTTGCATTGAAGTGTAATATATACTGTTGGGAAAGCTCGTCTTGTTACCAGGAGTACATCCCTATGTTTTTGTTGGATTTCTGAAGATATATATCATGGAAAAGAAATTTGAGACGTATCTTGTAGCCTATTTTGCTGTTAGTTTTCACTAGGGCTGGAAGGAGCTCTACGTAGTTTTGGCCTCGTAATACGCCACAATGCCCGAACCACTATGATAAAGCTGTTGAGTGATCAGTTGATTCCCTCCAAATTCGGGGTGTTGAAAATTCCATGTTTCTGTTTTTCCTTCTGTACCATCCTGTAAAGAAACAGAGTAAAAATATAAGTATATGAATACAAACATACATCTCTGTGTTACTAAAACTTCAAAGCTGGTACACAGGATAAACCGAGTTATAATTTTGAAGCACAACGAATGAAGCATATGCGACTGGAAATAAAAATATTAAATGCTGCACGTACGTAAAATCTCGAAGCTTTAGGTTTTTTGTCTGTCACTTGAGGCTCCTGAGTTACAAGCACACTCATTAGTTTCGCATTTGGACAGTGTTGCTTAGGTTACGGCAAGGAGACGATATGTAGTATGCGTTTGGTTCATGTCTTCACCTTATTAGATGTCCATGAAAGTTGTGGTATTATAGTTGTGGTGTTGAAACGGTATTACATACTGTGATTAATTTTTTCCAAATTTATCTCTCAATAATTGGAAACTGAATGCATACAACATTAAATATGCAAACTGAATCGAAAACATGAATCAGGAAGGATGCTTGCATAGCCCAAACAATCTTTGTTACATCTGAGGAGGGTATTTCTTGAGCAGCCACGGAGAAAAAGAAATAAAAGAGTGAAAACTGCACACAAATATTATTTTGGGTTGTAAAGTTGGTTACCAAGATAAGCCCTAGGACCCTCGCAAATTTTGTACAGTGAGTTACATCGGGTTTACACAGTGGCCAAGTGCAAACAAAAGGATATGTCCTTTGTTGTACCAATTTTGTGGTCTGAGCCAAGAACTCGTGTTTCCGGTTGTTACTGTTATTTGACATATATTAAGGGATTCTCAAAGATGCACAAGCCAAAAATTAGATGACCAGATTGTGAGTCAGCTATACAAAACTGTTCCCTATATTATGAAGACCAACCCCAGTTCTTCCATCAACTAGCGCAGTTAGAGAAGATGAGTCATCACCTGAGGAAGAAGATAATAACAATGATGAAATGATTCTGAATGGGAATGAAGAAAAAAGGATCTACTTGCTAAATCAAAAGAGATTGAATGATTTGATGAAGGATTTACGATTGTCAAAAGAAAACGCAGAACAGTTAGGCTTCTGACTACAACAATGGAATCTTCCAGAGGTTGGCACAAAAATATCAAATTTCTGTTACCGCCATGAAGCCTTAGCAACCTTCTATAAAGAAGAAGATGGTGCTTGTTTATGAACTGATGTAGAAAGGCTAGTGAATCAGCTAGGAAACGAGCATTTACCTAATGGATTGAGACTATTGTTCGATGCAAGTCCTGTAAGCCTGAAAATAGTGTTGCTACACAAAAACAACCTCAAACCTTTAATTGTTGTCGCACATATTGTTGGGATGACAGAGACATATGATTCAATAATTTTTTTTAAGATATGTAGAAGAAAATTTCACTGAATTAGTTGTTCCAGTTAACCCTTCAGCCAGAACCTAAAGTAACTTGCAATTGGGAATGGTCTTTTGGTTGAACCTCCGCTTGCGTGGGGTTGATTAGCTCAGTAAGAGTGGTCATTTCGAAGGAGCATGGTCGTTTCGATAGAAGATGGTCGTGCGCTGTGCCAAAGAGGAAGTAGTGAACTGTGAAGAGGTCGATTTGAAGTCTAGGCTCATGCAGTCAATTGTCGTAATTCTAAAGAGCTTGCTTGACCTTGGTTTCTACTATTCTTAAGTTCGTACGTTTGAATCTGTCTATTCTTTGTTTTGAGTCGAAATCTGTCATGATTTGGTTTTGCCTTTAAGTGTTCCTTACAATTTAAAACTACAAATATTGAGCCTCTTAGTTATTAGTTAGCTTGTTGGCGTTTGAAGAGGATCTATTCGATAGGACGGGCACCCTAACATGTCTGCGAATAGTTCTTATCCAAAAATACTTTTCTTAATTATCTCGCATTCTGAAATATTTAACTATTTTAGTTATCTTTTTCCGTAAGGAGCACTTACCGCTCTCTGACTTGTACTTAAAGTTACTAATTACTCATCTGGACTAAAAGTCTTCAGGGTACCGATAGCAGTAAACAGTCAGGTAATCGGCGCTCCTTACTTGCAGCTCTCTTGAAATTGGGTATTGGGGTTTGATTAAGTATACGAATTCAGAACTGGTGTGTAACATGCCTGACAATACAAGGTGTTTCAGAATTCAGGCAGCAAACTTTTTGATCGTTTTATGAAAATTAAAATGCTCGACTTTGATTTTAAGGATTGAATCTCAAAAGTGAATAACAAACAAACGATATAGTGTTGCATTTGTTCGACGTTACCAACCTTATTACAAACTACAGCTTTAAGTCTATTTACAAATGCATCGCAAACGACACTTATCTGTTCTTGTGGAATTGGTTTTCGTTCCCTTTGCATTTTTCATTTAAGGCACCTGAGAGAAATGCGAGGGGTAGCTAAGACCCTTTTCTGTAAAATGGACCAGATAAAAAGTCCAAGGGATCGAGGTCGGGGCTCCTTTCTCACCATAAATCTTTGCTTATGAAAGATGGATTGTCCCTCTGAATCCAGGTTTGTGTTATGTTGGAGCCAGATGATGGTGCTGAATCCTGTTGAAGACTCCATGCTGAACCCTAAAAATATTCTGTAGCCCATGGTAGCAAATTTGATTCCAAAATAAGAAAGTGTACAGTTCTGAATTCAGTTGGATTCCACAGGGCACAGAAACAAGCGGAGATCTTCTTGTGGCTGTCACATCTGTCCAAACCATGACAGACTACATTTTGACGTCTCGTAACAATCTTAACCTCGACTGAACTTGATAAACTTCAAACTCAGTTGTTATGATCGTTCACAACTTGTTGAATGTCAAATTTTTCCACATCTGTGTGTGACCACCAAGTTTGGGAACGTACCTTTGCCTCTCTCATTAGGACTGTGACTTCTTTCAGCCCTCATTCTTTTATAATGTTCAGTAAGCTCATGACGTTTCAAGATTTTGTGAGGTTTCTTTCCCAGATCCTAATTCAGCACTCGATACATTGAAGTTTTGCTAACACCGGCTTCTGCAGCCAGTTCACAATGGGATGGACGTGGGTTTCGACGCAACTTCTCCCGGTGTTTTTAATACATTTTATAGTCCGAACACATCGTTTGGTTCTCGTCCTGGTATATCAGAGGTTGTATCAGTCTTCTCAAACTTTTTAACAATTTCCCAAACAGTTAAATGATTAATTTTTAACTTTTTGCAATTGATACGTTACTCTCGCCTTTATTCTCGCCTTCTTTGTGAAGCTTGATAACGATATTTCGATCTACAGCCGTTACATATGTAAAGTATGAATTTAAAATTCAGACACTTCAAATTGAAAAATTATTCTACTACTTTTAAAGTAATACCAAATTTAAATGACTAGACATTGATTTTAAATGATTTATTTAGCATGCAAACTTGTTGTCTTAATCCTGAAACACCCTGTGTTGTCATTGTTGTAGTATAATTACAGTGGAACGTGCGAAAGACTGAGACGGTGAACTCCCACCGCTTCACACTTTCTTCTCCTTCGATCTTATGGCTCTCCAGCGACATTTGACTCGTTCAGCACACATTCTCTTACTTGTGCCTAAACCCTACCCTCATCTATGAACGTTGCTCACTAGTTTAACGGGAACGACAATTGAAGGGTGGACAGCACTAGTGGACTACTTGCATTTTTTCCCGTGGTAAATATAATTTCCACGGGAAAAAATGCAAGTAGTCCACTCCCGTGCTGTCACTAACACAGCGCTGACAGAGGCGATTACGATCCAGTAGTTTACTATATGAAAGGTGGACAGCACTAGAGGACTAATTGCATTTTTTCCCGTGGGAAAAAATGCAAGTAGTCCACTAGTGCTGTCCACCCTTCAAATAATATGTATATTTCCGTCTCCAACCAGCATACAGCTGAAGGCTTTCAACCTGACTGAAGAGACTCTGTTTCTTGTTTCCCCCTTGTGTTTGTCTCGTCCTGCAACTTCGTTCTTCACAGCCCTACTTCCTACTAAAAACTCCGTTCTTCTGCTGGTACTTAGACCGTCTCCTGAGTTCTGATGGCCTTTAAAACTCCAGTAACATCCTGACTGGTGGAGACTGGGCCCTTTGTCGTAGAATTTGCCTGATGAAAATTAAAAAAAAAATTTGGAACAGCGAGCATGAGTATTATCCTGTTGATAGTAGTGCCTTTGCTCATTAGCATTATACTCGTGTCTAACGGTTGGACATGATTTTTTCTTCTAGAGATAGAGGCATTACTCAAAATTTACTTATTCGTCATGGCTAAACAACACAATTGGTATCACTCAACCACCCACAATTACTAGAAATAACATAACTTGTTACCACCTTTTATTGTCGATTCACTAAACTGAAAACAATTCTTAACGCTCTAAAATCTCGAATTTCAAAGGTTCACATCTGTACACACTATCCAAATTTGTCAAAATGATAGATACTGGTTTGTTTCTTGCAACTCCTGAAATGGAAGATGAATTTCTTTCGTACTCAAAGATTGATCCGATGTTATGAATAAAATTGCACGAATAAAGATTGTTCACTACATTTCATCTTATGAGAAATTTGTCTGTCATTCATTAAAAAACTGTCTATATACCATGTGCACGTATTCGTTCGAATTCATCAATTTTATTTATTTCAGCCCCTCAGGTGGCGGTCGTCGGGGTATCCGGCCAGTCTGTGGAACTCCCCTGCAGAGTGCCTAGCGTGGGTGTGAAGTTCTCGAGTGGAGGGACTGTGAAGTTCAATCATGACGGAAACATTGACACCACAACTGGTACAGTTAACTCAATTAAGAATAAAATGAATACAACGGTTGGAGAAAAAGTGTACTCAATAGATAGTGGAAACATGAATTCAAAAATTGTTGGAAAAATAAACACAGTTGCTGAAGAACGGTTGCCGTTTGGGTATGAAAATAGAATGGGTCTACGAAATGATTGGAAAACAAACATAAATAAATTTAGTCCCGTATTCGATGAAACTCCATCTCATGAGGGTGTCCAAAAAGTGTCCCGAACAGAAGAAGATGGAGAAAACAGTTCAACTCTGTTTAGCCCTTACCTTCCTGAGCTGCTTCTGTGGTACAGAAACGACGGAGACAAACCAATATACAGGTAAATTTCATATTGCTCAAGAATAGGAGTACCAGGGTTGTTGGGAAAACATTTTGCACTAGTATGATTTTCGAAAATCTATCAAACTTTTATAAAAATATGTATCGTAACGTATCTGTGAGATATCTGGGTCTGTAATTAAGGACATTGGATTACATTCATCAGAATACTGGTCACCATTGATGCTCTATAAAATTAATGTCATAAGGCTCCTCCAATTAAAAATTAAATACCATTGGTCACAAGCCATAATTAAGGTCAGTGTCATAAAATTATCGAGTCTATATATATTGCATGTCACATGAGCAAAAATGCCAAAAAATCGATTTTTGAGTAATCGTTAAAAAAGTTTGTCAAATGAAAATTCCCTATCAGAATTATTTTGTACATATCAATGTATTCTTGATCTCATTTTGTAGGTTAATTACTAAATCAAACTTGACTGTGAGATTCCGGTACCATAGAACAAACATTTTTTAGCTGTTAGCGTCTTCGCCTTGGTGGCACGGAACCCTCATACGCCCGAAAACATTTGTTATTATGCCTGTATAAGTCAGTGAATCCTAAAATTTCATGTAACGTGTGATTTACATATACTTATCAGGGAACCAATTCATCTGATTCATGATTCCACCTGACCAATATTTCTCCGTCAAAATATTTGTTGTGAATGAAGGTTTAACAACTTGTTTTCCTGAAGAATTGCAATGGCCACCGAGTGCACGAGTAAGGTGCCGGTATTTATCTGAAATATTGTATTTTACATACGTACATCGTGCTTCCTTATTAGGGGAACTAATTCTAAGTTAAGAAATAAAAGTTTGAACGGAAGTGCTAACTCGACCGACTTAAAAGTACAACTCAACTACCAAACACACCACCTGAACCTCCACAGCACAAGACTCACTACCTCTCCAGACAAAGATCAGTGACTGTAGAACAGGCATGTCAAACTCAGTTTGGCTCTGGGGCCGGATCCAGACTTTCTGTTCTCAGGTGGGCCGGATCAGTAAAAGAATGTCAACTCCAACTATTTAGCTTTGTTTTTCAGTACTATGCTTTATCATTCAGCCTACATTTGTAGCCCACCCTACATATTATAATCAAGTGAACATACGGCCCGCGGGCCGTATGTTTGACATGCCTGCTGTAGAAGAAAGGCCAAACAGTAATGTCGTTTGCAGGATAAGGGTCATGTAATTAAATACTGGGTGGGTCATAAATGCAGCTACAACGCAAAAAATGTTTTTTCCTAAAAAAGACATCTATGTCAAGGTCCAACTTTAAAAAATAGTAAGAAATTAACTAATCTATAACTACAAAAAAAGTATTCAGAATATTTTCCTTTTGCCTTTACTTTTTTGCAAAGTCATTAAGGAAAGTCTTTAACAGCCGCGCGAATTATTATGCTTCTAAGCGTACTTGGCTCCTGCATATATTTAATTTTGGCTTTAGAAATTTGATGCTGTGGTAAGGATTGTTGATGTAATTTTCATCAATATTTTGTTTATTATGAAGTTTCTCTCTAATGTGAATATTCTGGATGGACTCAGTCCCTTTTTTAGTTCTCTATAATGGACTTCAACATCAATTCTACTGACATTGGCAATAGTTAATGATTAATTTTTCTGCGAAAATTTTGGTATATCCTTGATAATTAATTTTATAAAATCACTTTGGGTAATATTTTACATAATAATAATTTTTAAATTTATTTGAAAACATGTAACCGGAACCTCCCCATCCTGTATAATGTAAACAAGTTTATGGAAGTTCAAAGAAGTAACAATAAATTATTTTAATTTTATTCGAACATATGTGAAGATATATTCCAATTATTTGCTACAAGCGAGAAAAGTGTAAAGTGTGTAGACAGTAAGAAGGAGCGAATTATTCAATGAGGAACTTGGTTCTGTTTATTGTGTAAAAGTTTCCAGCATCAGATGAAATATTTGTCGATGATAAGTGCAAAACATTATTCAAGTGGTTGCCACTCAACCTTGCTTTAAATTGACGTAAAGTGTATTTCATTTTTGCAAAAAAGCTATTCACGAGCACATGTAGTTCCAAATAATGATACCATCAGTTTCACATTAGTCAGGATGTTTTTGTTTACTGCTTGTCAATACATATTTTAATAGTCAGTAGTGGATTTCAAAAGAAAATTAGATTTCAAATATTCATCTCATTATCAATCAATTAACTGCAATTGATATTCTTTTACCTCGTGACCTAGTTCTGTTTCATAAAGAGTACCAAATAACTTCAATGGATTATCACACCGCCAGAAGTTTGCAAAACGGGTGGCGAACTTATTTCTCAAATCCTTCGCAGAGCTTACAAAATTATTACAAATGTCTAAAAAATTTTTCTCATGTGGTTTTAAAACCACGGAAAGTAAGAATAGTTTTCGTTTTAAAGCTGTAATTTCCACAGTTGAAATGGTTTTTAAAACCAAAAATGGAAACAAGCACCTTATGTAAACATTTGTTTCTTCCCTGATCTTCGAGATTCAAAGCGTTCTTGTGAATCGTAATGTCTACTAAATGAGCTAACTTGGAAATTTATTGCAAATCTTCATATTTGGAATTATCTTGTTTTGCACCCTCTAAAAACATGGTAATCTTTTTTCCCGATGCCTTTTCCTAGCATTTCCACGGTCTTCGTTCCAGCATTTTCCAATGTTAAGCCATCGAACATTTTTAAATTAAACACAGTCCCCATAGGCTGCTTCTATTTCTTTTAGAAAAGATTGAAAATGGTGGTGACTTAGTTAACTTGATAGTATATCATTCGTTGTTTTCACAACCACTGCCATGATTTTCTTAAAATTCAGATATATTGTGTATAATGCTTTATGATGAATAATCCTATGAAGTTTCATGAGTTGTTATATCAATACCGACGTGGTCATAGAGAAATGCAACAAACACATTTTTCTCTCCAGCCATTGGTGGTGCTCCATTTGTTGTTACTCCAGCAAGATTAATTAATCAGGGTTCATTTTAGTCATCCATTAAATTTTGCCCTCAAAGACATTTGCTAATAGGCTGAGACTCTTCATAGGAATCAATTATACCAATTCTCATATTATATCAAAAATTTATGATATCCCTCACAGGCACTGCAAGTTACAAAGTATTCTTCAAATCAATGAAATGATACTAAATTATTCAAAGCCTCCTTCAGAGCAGTTTTGGTATTTTCTGTCAGCTCTCCATTTCGTTTGGTCTTACTGATAAGCTGATCGAAGAAAATATTTTTTTCTGATAAAATAGCAACTACTTTCAACAGAAATTATTTGAAACACTCGCCATCAGTACAGTAATACCCTGAAATACGAGTGCCCAACATACATCCGAGCAAAGATCTGCATTGACATACGAGTTTTTATCGAGATACGAGCTATTCGAGGGTTGGCGACGGGACGCGAGAGCTGTTTCAAGCGCGACGGGACGCGAGAGAGAGCCATTTAAAGCGCAACGGGATACGAAAGAGAGAAAGAGCCACTTCAAGTGCGACGGGACGCGAGAGAGAGCCGTTTCAAGCGCGACGGGATACAAAAGGGAGAAAGAGTCGTTTCAAACGCGCCGAAGGTGGCCGACGCGAGCTTGTTTCACGATGCTACCGGTAGGTGGCCGAGCATCTCTCGCAGCACCCCGAGCTCCGCATCACTCGATCAGTTCACGTGTTCACCTTTCTCACCGCATCGCCATTGTTGTATTTGCTGGAAGTGTTTTATATTTGTGAATGTGTTTATTTATTAACCATGAGTTCTAAGAAAGTGACTGGTAAGGATGGTAGTGAAAAGAAGAAACGCATGATGATGATGAATATTATGCGTGAAATCATCGAGAAACATAACTCTGGGGTTCGTGTTGTAGACCACCGTTAGCCGCTATCGTCTGTCTCATAGGTAAGAAAACAACAAAATATATTAACATATATTTTACATTAAAATTAATATATATTTTGTTATATCATTTGTTTGTATGTGTCGGTTTCTAATACCTTAAAACATGTTTTTTCCCATTGCTATTATGATTGTTTTTTTTCAGAAGGGGCTGGAATGGATTAATTTTTATTTACTTCTTTCTTATGGGATAAATTGCTTTGACTTACGAGTTTTTTGACTAACGAGTTCGGTTCAGGAACGAATTAAACTTGTACGCCAAGGTAATACTCTTGTAATACGTTTGCTATGCTACTGCTCCTTAATATGATACGTATGGCCAATACACCCTCAGTACAGTAAAGACTACTAGGAGCAATTTCAATTTTGACGTCATGGAATTATGTGAGGGGTGAGGGGTGAGGGGGGTCTCCGTGACGTACACGCAAGTTAACCAATCATGGCGCACAAGTCAGGCCAACGGTCACTTTGTCAAATTTATGCTGATTTCAAAGCAATAAAAAACATTGGGAAACAGCTTGAAACAATGGTCTAATGCTGGTCGGTGCATTTGCTACTACATAAATACATATAATTTAGATCAGAATTACGAGATATAATAAAGTGTAGAGATAGAATTAAACAAACAATGCACATGCACATAACAAAATTATTAGGAATATCTTATTTTTCTCTTTAATTTGATTGTAGCTCCGCTTCTACCATTGAAATTCCATTTTCATACCCACAATGTTGATATTAAATAAGACACTCTGGGATGCTCTGAGTGCACTCAGTTCATGCATAATAGAAGGTGCAAAAATAAATTCATCAGTGGTGATATTCGCTATGAGAATACGATGAATTAAAACCAAAAAATTATAATTTTCACATTACAGAGAAGTGTATAATTTTCTAGATCGAGTAACACAAAGAGGAGTTTTAGTCCAACAAGTTGAATTCTATCATATTTCAATTATTTTTCTTTCAAACTACGTAACAGAGAAGTCATATGTACTTGTTCCATAAATGTTATTATTAAGTGAGGTTCATGAATACTATATTAGACGGGCTTGTTAATTTTGACATTGAACCTCCCAGGCCCACTTCGTTGTGCTAGTGTTAAAATGGTTTAAACGTCGCGTAAGACTATAGCTCCCGTGGCCGAGTGGTTAAAGGATTGGAAGCAAAGTTTCGGTTATGTGAAGGTTGTGCGTTCGACCCCAGCCGTGCGCGTTTGTGTTTTCTATCATCTCGGCGTTTGAAGCCGAAGCTCCGCCACTTCAAAAATTTACCAATCAGCGCCAAGACACAATTATTACGTCATGGATAACGTTCTTTCCTGAAAACCGTTGTTGGGGTGGTAATTGCCAACCCCCCATATGATCGTACTTCTCTTTACTCTACTGTGAATACACCCTATACGTCGGTTAAAGCGTGTATAGGGTATGCCAGACTACGTCCCCGTGTTACAATATAATTCGAGTACTTACTAAACAAGGATAGTAAGGCTACATTGAGAGGAAATCAGAAAAGCTTGTTAAAAAATCACATGGATGTATACCATATATGTAAATACTGAACACATACGCTCCATCCTATGAATTTGGATAACTAAAGAATAAGACAAAAACGTACACGCCATATTTTCTTCTAATGCGATACAGACAATGTTGGTGTGCCGGAGTGACTACAGTAAACAAAAATAGCGCTGGCGCTACATGTACCCTGCCCCTAGTGCAGTGTTTCTCAAACTTTTGTAACTCGCAGCACATTTATCAACATGTTGCGGCACACATACCGCAAACGTACTGTGAACTATGGAAAATTATTATACTATAGCTACATTTTCTAAATGATCTAAGCCTCAGAGGAAAAAATTTTAAATGCAAATAACAAAACTTACCTTTTAATTTGGTTTAAAATTTTTAGTGTTGGTTGTTTCCACTTGCCGTTATTAGTGTGAAACGTGTGCTTGGTGTTGTTTTGCAACCTCTTCAATGGCTGGACGTACATGGGATAAGCACACTCTCATTTCTTTCTCAGTGGAGCGTAGTCTTTCTCTCTTTTTTATTCTTATACTGAACAATGCAGAGAACCCTAATTCACACAGATAAGAAGTGGAAAATTGCAAAAAGACTGCCAGAGCATTATCTGATAAAGCTGGATATTCTTATTTTGTCAAAATCCAAAGGGTATCGATAGGTACCTCAGAATGTTTCATTTTCAAGCTGCCGTCACTTGAAATACTTGCTAATTCTTCTTCTTCATGTAATTGAAGTTCTTTATTATCAGTCAAATCAATGAACGGATTTCGAATCCAGTCGTGCTTCTCTGTATTCAATGACAGAAAATAATGGTCAATGCTTTCTCCGAGTGTAGACAAATGTTTTACTACAATAGGGATCATTTTCTTTTTACAGTAGCTACGCATTGAAGGGAACATATCGGTTTCACCCTTTTGAGAGATGCTAATTTATCTGTTAAGGTGAGGATATTTTCATTTCAGCCTTGCATGCTACTGTTCACAATATTTAGATGACAGAGCATATATGTCACATATTCCATTTTAGACATCCAAAAATCACATTTGAGATAATTACAAACTCGTTCAATCCATTCCTTTTCAAAAAATGCAATCAATTCCTTGTGTAAATCATGAACACGAGCTAAGACTTTACCTTTCGATAGCCATCGAACTTCGGTATGCATAAGTAAGCGAACATGATCAGAATCCATGTCTTTGCACAATGCTTCAAACACCCTCGACTTCAATGGCTTACTTTTAATGTAATTGACTATTTGAATAACTTGCTGCAACACCTTCTTCAAATCTTCTTTCGACACTAGAACTTCTCGATGTAAAAAGAAATGTGTACGAACGAGTTCTGGATTTTCTTTCTGTACTAGTGAAGCGAGGCGTTTAATACTGTCAACCACACATGGTGCTCCATCAGTGCAAATGCCAACGCAAGACTTCCGGTTCAAATTAATTTTTTCAAGATAACTTGTCACAGCATCAAAAATATCCTGATCTTTACAAGTTGTTTGCATCTCCTTACAGCACAAAATCTGATTGACGATTTCATTTTCATGAATGAAACGTACAAATACATACACGCAACTGAGCACTGTTGCTTATATCAGTCGATTCATCAACTATTAAGGCAAATTTTAATACTTTCATTAAGCTCTGCACTTTAGTTTCAATATTCATTGATATATCTGAAATTCTCCTAATTGTATCATTTGATGTGGATATTTTGTTTATTTCCGTTTCAGTTTTTTCTCCTAACATACATTTAACCATCGTCCTACAAGCGGCAAAATAACCGACTCAGTAAGGGTATAAGGTTTAGATTTCACTGCTATCAGTTCTGCCACTTTGATGGAAGCAAGTTGAGCTCTTTCTGATATGTTCAACGTTTTTTGGAAAAGGTTTTGTTGCTTTGTTTGCTGATCTAACAATCTTTCAAAATAGCTTACATCTTTATTTACGGGATTGGAATGTTTAGTAGTGAAATGTCTTTCTAATTTACTTGACACAATCGATTCATTGGACAACGTATCACCACAAACAACACATAATGGACTTGGCCGCTCAACTGATCCAGTCCAAGAAAATCCTAACTGCAAATATTCATCCTTGTATCTTCGGTCGTGGTGAACTTTAGCTTTTTTTGCACTAGAGTTGACGGGTTTTATCATTTGCTTGCTGTTAGTGGACTCACAATCGTCACTTAGTACTTTTCTTTTTATGAACTTATCCATTCTTATTGAGAAGGGGAGTTATATTATAAAACTGTTAACACACAGTCACTCACGTATTCCATAACAGGCAATGATCAACTAATTAGGTGGCAGCGCATTGGTGGCAGTCACGCTGCTGTGCTGGCTCTCAAATTGTTTCGTTCAGCTTTAAAATATGGTAGAAGAAACATTGAAAAATTTTCGAACTTGCGATATTCATAATATATGGCTTATATGCAGATAAAAGTACTTCGTTGACTTGATTTATCGTCTAATTTCCCTCGATAGTGAAAATAAAATGATAGTAAGCAAGTAATTTGAATTTAATCCATCCCGCTGCCGACATGGTTGACGCAGCTAGAAATACGACCTGGGACTTGGGTAAACAACCAAATAATTATCGAAGTAATTGTCCGACCCAAGAATGGGCCAGAAGGTTCGTTCCTATAGCCTCATTCTATTTTAATCAAAGTTAAACGAAAATTATTGACATGACATGAACGAAAAGCTCGTACATTGAAGAAAGTGTAGTTCTCGATTTCTTCTCGAGATAAAGGTTATAATTGAATGCGTTTCATATAATTATGATAATCAAGTGACATACTGAGATCCACAATGTTTTGCAATAACTACGGTAAAATTTAGTGTTCGTGGCACTGATTGTGGTGCTTAACCTGAACTTTTAACTCACTAAAATTGACCATTTGAATAATAATTTACATTCTTCGGCATTTGGGAGAAAATTAGTTTTAAACTGTATGAAAGGTATACATAAATTTTTGTGACATCTTCTTGTTTCGCGGCACACTAGTGTGCCGCTGCACCGTGTTAGAGAATCACTGTCCTAGTGGAAAGGTTATTGGAACAAAATAGTCTCTTCTTTACAAGGCGGCTTGGACGTGTTCGATAACCAGCCGTTGTTTGTTCATCGAGAAATGTTGACTTTAGGCGATCGATCCACTCGGTGTTCTTTTTGTCGTAGTGCTGTATGATGTATGTCTTCTTGTATTGTTTTATTACTTCGAATGGGCCGTAGTAGGGAGGTGTGAAAGAAGTACGTACTACTGTATATCTCGTCTTAAAAAGACATGACTGAACGTTTCTAAATCGCTTGATACAAATGTTGATTTACTGTTCTGGAGTTTTACTACCGTTGAAGGAAGTTTACTTATATGTTGGCGAAGCTGGCCAACAAACTGAAGTAGATCGGGGGAATGGCTGAAGGGACAATCAATATACCTGGAAGACGAAGCTGCGTACTGTAAACCATTTCCATGGACGAGGCGTTTATATCTGGTTTAAATGACACATGCAATCCCAAAAATATCACAGGCAAGGCAGTCATCTAGTTTGTGTTGTCTTCACGAGCCATAATGGACTTCAGCTGTCTATGAAATCGTTTTATCATGCCATTTGACTGTGGGTAGTAGGCTGTTGTATGAATATGACGGGTACCGAAAGTTTGCTGTAGTTGCTTCCACAAGCTGGATTCGAATTGCCATCCTTGGTTGGTGGTAACTGAAAGTGGCACTCCAAGTCGGGAGACCTATCCAAGCAGGAAAGCTTGTGTTACCGATTGTACGGTTATATCTTCCAGAGGAATGGCCTCCGTCCAACGTGTGCAGGCAGAACCTGCACACGCTTTAACTGACCCATTGGGCGTATTGGCCATACGTATAGCAAGCAGGGCCTTAGCAGACTTATTACGGCGCAGTAGCATACTATACGTCTTACAACTGGTGACCCAAAGTGACTAAAGTAAACAGGAAAAGCGCGGGTGCTATACTGCAAAAGGTTTTATCCTCTCCACAATTGGTGTTGACACCTCGTAGCTACCACTAGTATTCTAGTCACTTTCCTATGAAACATTTGTACATATTTTGACGCGATTCATAGTGCCATTTTTTGTTCGAAACTTTATTCAAAGCACAGGATTCTTGACAAATTAGGCCAAGAAATTTCCCGTCGTGATCAATGAAAAATTTCCACGTTTAGTCATCGTTGAAAGTTTGGCCTTTCAAATACACTTTCCTTCTTTTAGCGTCCATGTTCTCGGTTTTCCTCCTGAGAATGAGAAAAAGTATAACATTAATATGGAAAAGAAAATAAATAAAAATAGATAAAAATCTATGAATGTGCCTGATTGCTTGCCGTTGTTATAAAACACATGCAAATGTGGGTAGTACTATAATAAAGTAACTGGAATGCTACCAATCAATTGCAATTAACAAATTCAAGTAAAATACGACCACAACATATCAACTTGTAAATGGATAGTCTCACGGAAGTGGAAGGCAAACTGCACAGGAAGTGGTAAAACCAGTCTGAAAAGAGTGACAAAATAACACTATAGGAATTTAGTAACGCTATCTTCTAGAAATCTGCCTTTCAAAAAAGCAGCTGTGAATACAATTAACGCAGTACCAATAACTAACATAATTATCTGAAATAGTGAAATAAATATTTTCATCGAACACAGGTACCAACTGTGCAGTTGTATTCCTACCAAAAAAAACTAAGGTTATAAATACAAACAAAGCTTTTCAGTTCCCGTTGCAGTGTCTCAAATAGCAGTCTCACTAAAGATCATATACTTACTGAGATCAGGCACTCCTCATGTTTTAAATTGTTGCATGCAGTGTTCGCAGCACCACCTACAGGGGAAGTTACAAAACTACAAAATAATATGAATAATCTAGCAAAATTCAACAATACTAATTTCTACGTATTATTTAGGTGTTGGCAAGCCGGATTTGGGCCGCGAGCCGAGGTTGATTGACCATTGTCTTAAAATAAGAACAACGACCAGAGTCCAGCTCTAACTGAAATACTAGGTGATGGATGATGCAACCAGGAAAGAAAAGGGGATTGGAAGAATAACCTAAGTGAATATTAAAAGGACAGTGAGAGGTTTAAAGGCGTAAGTGCATAATTATGTGACAGTGTTTTTTGCATTAAGTGATTGGCAGGCTAGAAAGGGATCCAGTTTGGAATATATTATCCGATATGTATTTTTTATACTGACTTTCCTTTTTTTGTACTTATTTGTTTTTTCTTCTTGAAACTTAATTCTCAAATCTTGTTTACATAGGTTAGGAAATTACAATAATTCACAATAATCAAATATACTTTTTTTTACCAAGTGCGTCATAGAAATAATTGATTAGTATGCGACTAGCCCGTATTCACACAAAATTCAATAATTTTGCATGTTCCTATTTTATTTATTTATCTTATTTGCACTTGATATAGACTTGTGAATTACATGTAAAACACGTTGTACAGATACACTATAATTATAGGGGTACATAGAACGTACGTGAACTTGACACAGTTACAGGACAAATTTTATGAATGAATATAATTATCATTTTATACCCTGAACCCACATTACTATAAAAAGGATAGGATGGGTCGGGTAAGGTAGGAGAAATTAAGATAAGATAAGACAAAGACAATATGTTGGGCGGAAGTAGTAGTGTTTGTATGGCTAGTAGTTCAGTTTTCGTATACATATGTATATAGTACATACGAAGTATATTTTGTTACTAATTTCAAAGTGACCATGGCTTTTCGACAGAGATGATGCTTTAACAATAGTCAGCCATCATATGTACATTGGACATGGTCAGGCAAAATGATCTGACACATTTGTAGGTTAAATGTGGCAGATCATTTTGCCTGACCCTGCATGTATCCAGATAACACTTTCATAACCTTCAAATCTTTATGAAATCGTTCACCTTGCTTCTTGCTAATAGCACTGAAGTTTCCCAAAAATGTTGGCAAGATGGTAATGCAAAAAATTTTACTTTAATACTTGTGTTACAAGTATGCGCCTAGTAACTTTCCCATGGTTTCTGAATAATTTCTGTGTGAGTACTTACACGTGTATTTCCAAGCAATTTCTTGATGACCTCTTTGAATAATAGCCAAACATTATTATCCAGTTGTGACATAGTCCCATTGAACTGTTCATCTTTGATCATCTGCCGAATTCATGGACTGTCAAGTACATTGACCTTTAATTTTTTTCATTTAAAGTTCTGG
This sequence comes from Trinorchestia longiramus, assembly GCA_006783055.1. Taxonomy (NCBI): domain Eukaryota; kingdom Metazoa; phylum Arthropoda; class Malacostraca; order Amphipoda; family Talitridae; genus Trinorchestia; species Trinorchestia longiramus. Next base: position 521,163 of record VCRD01000086.1, read on the forward strand.
AAATTACAAGATTATGCACTTGAAACAATCGACATCAGTGTGCAATGCTTTCACCAATTGCTTCATGACACTTAGTTGTATGTGCAAAATGGGAATAGTATTTTTTGTCAGCAAATGGCTCATGTACAGCTTTTGGATCTCCAGTTTTAAGATCAAATCTTGCAAGCCAATTAGCTTCAACTCAATGCTTTTCTCGATCTCTGTTATACCACATACATAGAAAGCACGGATACTTTGCGTGCCCACGTTGTAGACCAAGAAGGAAGCACACCATTTTAAGGTCAACATAGATGATCCAATTGTGTTCTGCAAATCGCAATAACCCAATTACTCTCTCTCTCTCTTTCTACATGTCTATGCTCTTCACGAAGACAGACAGTATGGTCAATAGGGATTGGACCAAATAAATTGTTATTGTATAGAAGAATACACATCAAGTTCTGCATTGGACTATCAATAAGCATTCAATAATCATTCATATTGTTGATTGAAAGCCCTAGTTCTTAGAGTAAACCAGGAATTTTAGGGCAATGTAAGTTGAAAATAAATTTAGAGTCTGAAATGTCTGGAAGTCTTTTATAATAAGCTTAAGCCAATTATTTCTGACAAGAACGTTATCGTCTCTGTCGAAAAGCCATGGTCACTTTGAAAGTACTACATAGATGTACTTCATATAGTTTGGTAGTATAATAATTTCATGCCTTGTTCAAATGAGTTTTTCTCATTTGGTCTTGATGCTGGATGTATGAAGCTTTCCTTACGAATTGAAATGAGAAGTTATGGCCAAATTACCCGGGGCGAAAAAAAACACAGAAAGCCGTTTTTATACTCCTAAACTGTTCTAACGATATTGCCATGTAAGGAATTTTTGACAGAGACGATAACGTTCTTAACAGAAATAATTGCTTTCAGCTAATAATGAGAATTTCCAGGCATCATATGCTCTAAATTTCTTCCCAACTTATTGAGTGGGCCGAAAAAACGGAACAAATCGTAAATCTAAATTTTACCCTAGTTACCTCATAAACTCCTTGACCAAATTGGGTAAAAATTTTCAGGCAATAAAATTACCTGTCTACTTTTCAATTCTATTCAATATAACCGCCATCCACAGCAATGATGGCTTCGAAACGGCCCCTAAATGTTTTGCAAGTCTTGACAACGTAGTCCGTGTTCATGGTCATTGAATCCATGGACATCAAACGACTGGACATCAAGGGACTGCTTTGAAAGGTATCTCGCAAGCTGTCGCTATCCACAACACTCTTTTGACCACTGCCAGCACATTTGATCGCGTCGAGGGTTGTAGGGACACCCCGACCTGATCTGCGATCTCACTCCTTGTGATTCCCCCACAAAGAAGTGCAGAAACATCCACTAGTTTATCTCGATGGGAAGCCAATTTAACGGTACACGACAATAACGAAACTTTATCTTCAATGTCAAATTATTATAACACGTTTCCTGCGATGGGACCCATCGGGGGGTCACTTCGGTTAGGTTCCGTAATTTTTCCAAGTCTTTTAGTGATTATGTGTACAGAGTAAAGAGTTGCACCGGCTAGGCAATCGTAGGAAACGTTTTAACAGGTTTTTGGATGATATGCAGCAAGGCAGGATGATAGTTACCAAGCAATCAATATTTTTAATTAAAGGTGTGTTCAGTTTTTTTCGGCTCAACTGGTACATTACCGGAACTTGGAACCAGGTAACAGAAAATATCGTTTCAGCTGGTACTGTGAAGATATTCGACAGCCATCTTGATAAATATTTGATAAAGAACCTTTGAGCATCATAAAATACTAATTATACATCCTTCTTAACACCACGGACCTGTTAATGACTGCATTACAGGCGCGTGATCAAGTTGCATGTGCAGGCACGTAACTGGAATGCCTGCACCTGATTATAGTACATGTACTTGATTAATACTTTGATATTAAACAGACTTGGGTAAGCAAACCATGAATGAACTCAACAGCTGGTTCATGTTGTCATGTTCTTTTTTATTCTACTGCACTGTAACCCACGAATGCACCAAACAGTGAATTTGTACTGTGTGTGTGAGAATTAAGGCAACAAACTTCTTGGTAGGTTTATGAAAATTAAAATGTGCAAGGATGAATAATAAATAAACGATACTGTGTTGCATCTATTCGATTTACCACCCGTATTACGAACTACAGTTTTAAGTCTATTTACAAATGCATTGCATTTATTTATCTGTTCTTGTGGAATTACTGTCCATTCCCATTGCAGTCTTGCTTTGAGAGACTAGAGAGAAGTGTGAGGGGCTGCTAAGACGCTTGTCTAAAAAACGGACCAGATAGAAAAGTCCGAGGGATCGAGGTCGGGGCTCTTTGCTGGCCATACATCTTTGCTTATAAAAGATGGAATGTTCCTCTGAAACCAGGTTCGGGTTATGTTGGAGGCATGTGATGGTACTTTAACCTGTTGGAGACTCCATGGTGAACCCTGAAAATCTTCTATAGCCCATGGTAGCAACTTTGATTCTAAAATAAGAGAAATGTACCGTTATGAGTTCAGTTTGACCCCACATGGTACAAAGACAAGCGGAGATTTTCCTGTGGCTGTCACAGCTGCCCAAACCATGACAGACTGTGCATTTTGACGTCGCGTAACAATCCTACCCTCGACTGAACTTTAGGAACTCCAAACTAGGTCGTTCTAATGGTTCACAACTTGCTGAATGTCACTTTTTTTCGCACCTGTCAACACCAAGTTTGGGAGCGTGCCTTGAGCTATCTAATTAAGTAAATGATGACTTCTTTCAGCCCTCGTTCGCTTATGATATTCAGTAATCTCATTACCAAGTTTCTTTCCCAGATTCTTCTTCAACACTCGATACATTGAATTTTTGCTAAGACCGGCTTCTGCTGCCCATTCTCGATGGAATGGACGTGGGTTTCGACGCAACTTCTCCCGCGTGTTTTTGATAAGTTTTTTGGTCCAAAAAACTTTGTTTTGCCTTTGTCCTGGTGTATCAGAAGTTGTACCGATCTCCTTAAACTTTTTAACGATTTTCCAAACAGCTGACCGGTTCACTTTTTACTTTTTGCAATTGATACGTTACTCTCGCTTTCTTTGTGGATCTTGATAACGATATTTCGATCCACAGCCATGATATAGCTTATGAATTTAAAATTTAGACACTTGAAATAGAAAGATTATTTTACTATCTTCAAAATAATATACGATTCGAATTATCAAAGACTGATTCTAAATGATTTATTTAATTTTCAAAACTGTTTGCAATAATTCTGAAACACCCTATACTTCAATATCGAAACAACAATTATGAGGGGAACACAACACTACAAAATTTACATCGCCTTAATAACATTAGGAAACTCACCAAAGATGTATTGCAATTCAAACGTTCAGCTAGTTAGTGTTAATAAACTAAGCTGAAAACGTGCTAATGTTCTTATATTGTTCAGAATAAAAGTTCAATTTCTTACGGTGACGAGTTGTTTACTGCACTTAAAAATGAAGGAAGGCAAAACAATTTGATTTGATAACGTGATTCTTATGTATGAGATTGAGACGGTAGCTTAAATATTCTCTTTTCATTGTTTCTACGTCTATTAATGTCTCACGTAAAGCTTTGTTTAACGTATGTAAACTTTTAACATGATCAACATGTTAGTATTTGTGCACAAATGCAGATAAATCAACGCATCAGAGGAAAAAAGGGAAATTTTATTATATTATATTACCGTATATACTAAAATAGAAATTAAAATTGCACCATACTTTAGTTTAAATCTTTGCTTTTTCCAAGTACAATACTATCTTTGCTGGTTTCATTTGTATACTTATTGTGGGACCTTCGAGTTCATAGAGCTCTTAATTAAGTTAAAATTCGAAGTTTGAGGCAACGCTCCAGATACATTGTGCTGGATGATTTTATAGGCTAGCAGAACCCTTCCGAAATGTTGGAGAGAATTTAGTACTGAGAAAACAGACACTGATTTTCTTGTTCGTACGTAGTCACAGAGATTCCAGGCTCCCTTGATGTTAGGGCACATGACTTTATGTATATTGTTTAAGATAGAACCTTTTGTTCATTTGTTTGCAACGAGGGAGAGAGAGTGAGAGCTGGAGCAGTAAATGGGAAATGATCTGTACTAACTTTTCATTGCGCTGGTAAAACAGATTTCAAAAAAGAAATCAGCTGTTTTGTGATTATAACTTTCGAATGCAAAACAGTGGCGAGCTCATATCTGGACGAAGAACAATATTCAGTGATTAATCATGAGCAAGTAACTAATAAAAATCAACCACCCAATGTAGCTAATGAACATAACGACAAACCCTGTTCAGGTTACCAAATTGAAAGCAAAAATACTGATTAAAATACGAGGTGCGTTTAAGCTATAACACTTCCCATGCTTTTTCTCAGGACTGGACAAAGATAGAAACATGCAGATCTTTTTTAAAATACGCCAGCGCGTGTTGTGAATGCGTAAAAGAGACGCAAACACTGTACGGAACACATAATTTTAGCAGCGGCGGCGAGAGTGAAGACTCTTTTAGCTACTTAAAATAGTGACATGTTCGTTACAAGAAAAGAGTATAATCATTCGTCTTTTTCACTTCGAGTGGTGTGACACCGATTGAAATTCATTGCCAATGGATGTGAGTAATCTGCGTTAGCGGGTGTAACAATTCAAAGAAACCAAAACGTAGTGTGACAACAAACTAAATCCATCTTGGCCTCTCACCAACCTGTCTGACAAAGTGTTCAAGCAAGTGGATAAAGTTGTTTTGGAGGTTGTTGAACAAGTGTGTAATATATAGCCTCCAAAGTTAGTATTTCTTCGGTATCAGAGCACACAATCGTTCATGAAGACCTAAAAAGGCGAAAAGTGTCTACCTGGTGGGTGCCGCGAATGCATGCAGCCTACAAGGCTGCACGCGTTGTATGTTGCCAGGTAGTGTCGACATGTACTGACGACATGAAAGTGCCAGTCAGCTCAATGAAAGCAGACACCATACACAATTTTGAATAGCAAAAACAGTCCTCAATCTCGGCGCTGTCGCTAAAGCTACGAGAGCCGTACAACACTAATATCTCGGTCATTCATTTGCAACGTGTGCACATGTATTTAAAAAAACTGCATGCTTCTATCAATTTCCACTCCTAAGAAAAAATACGTGGGGGTGCTATCACGTAAATTTACCTAGTATTGGACACCTAAAACATTAGTTGGTGATTTACCGAGTATCCAGGCTAAAATGTAAGAAATACAAGCCACTGTCTCAACCCTATCGCACTACAGCATAGCCGTCAATGGAAAATGGTTAGATATAAATGAAATACATGTATTTCCCAACGGAAGTCTCATCGAAAGACATGGCTACGCCAATGTCACTAAACCTTCGCGCAGTATTATAGTTGTCCCATTATATACATCAGAGAAATACTCCAATCACTATTTACAATTGAATGAAAAGCGAAATATTAGAAATACTATACATAATCCATTCGCAGCGAAGCAATAGCATTGAAATTCTACTAGTATTCTCGTAAAGGAACCCAACCTATATAGCAACCGATGATGATGCATATTTTTAAATATCGTTTTTTTAAACATATCAATACTCTTCACGAAACAATAATCCTGGAACACTTCAATCGGACTTACATAATTCTGACTTTACGCAAAGGTCAGCCTGCGTATGAGTTTAAGGAAGGCATATTAGCGAAATGCCTAAATACATGGTACGACAAAATTAAGCGCAATATAGTAGGTAAAATTGGACTTAGAACACACTTCATTCATGGACTTTTTTTTTTTTTTTGAAATAATGACGAGTTTAGGGGTATATAAAGTATTTTTTTGCATTTTTGACCCAAATCAATCTCCTCATTCACTTTTCCTCCCATTCTGTGTGTACTGTGAACATTGCAATGCAACATCAATATTAACAGGTTGGAAAGAAAGTTGTGTCGTATTTTCCCAACACATTTATATTACCTCAAAATTCACCTAATACTATTTGAATCTATACCTGCATTTCCCTCATTTCCTATGACTTCTCTCCAATAGTCAACTAACTTTTTGTTGCTTTCTTCCAAAAAATTCTTGGATTTGTTGAGAAAACCAATAGAGGTAATTTTCTGTCTGTTTACCATTTTCATAAATTTCAATGCTTTAGTGATGTTTCAAAGATCTGAAAAGATGGTAATCAAAAGGAACAATATCAGGTGAATAAGGTGGATGAGGTAAAACTTCCCAATTGAAGGTTATATTTACTCCCGAGTTTTTCTTACTGTATGATGTCAGTCATTGCCACGCTGAAGCAACTAACCTTTTGTTTTAAGTAATGCAGTTCATTTCCTTAATGGATCAATTCTTAGATCATCAATCTGTAAACAATATTTTGCAGCTGTAATTGTTTGAGTGTGGTTTAATAACTCATAATGAATAATCCTCTAATGTCCCACAATAAACAGATCATGATCTTTCTTGGGATTATTTCCCGTTGTGGACCTGGAACTGGCTGTGGACTATGATTTCGGTTCAACTATGGTATTTTTCGTCGAGTATTGCTGTTTTTAACGCATTTTTCGTCTGCAATGACAATTCTTCCCAAAAATGGGTCTCGATAATTCCTTGAAAACGAAGATGTGGAGACAGTCAATCTATGTTTTCGTTGAGCATCATTCAAATCGTTGGGAACCCATTGTCTAAGTTTTGTGACCTTTCCTAGTTCATGAAGGCATGAAATTGTGGTGGTATGAGTTGTATTGAATTTTTGAGCTAATTCTGCGCTGGTTTACGTTGGATTGATCTAAAGCATTTTTAATGGATTTTTAATCAATTGATTTCGGTTTTCCCGAACGCGAGTGATTCTTGAGTTTAAAATATCTAGATGAGAACTTGTCGAACCGCCGCTGGAATTTTTGATCATTCAAAACATTCCTCCCATAAACATTTCGAAAGTTTCTTACAGATTCAGCAGCAGAAGTGCATTTTTGTATTCATAGAGCATACAATGTCTCAGATACTCCTCATTAATATCCATATCATGAGGGTTAAGCCAGTCTTAATTAATTGAATATTATTAATTCTTATTCCTTATGGATAAATTGCGACATTAAGACACTAATTTAAATAACTAATTGTATAACTCTAAGTGGGCTACGAAGTAAACAAATGAAAAAACAACATGATCTTCTTTCCAACCTAATACAACGTATGAAATAGTGTTCAACAGGAACCTGTACTGCTCATGTATTCCGCATTTTAAAACAGTGTTCACACTAAAAAACAGCATAGTAATACTTCATAAGCCACATGCTAAAATTTGGTTAATATACCAAATATGTCGAGTCTGTATTACAAGATGAGGTTGATTTCTGTGATATATTAAAACAATATTCCTAACTGAGAAAAAAAGAACAATTTAGATTTCTCTTCTTCTTTTGGGAATATAAACAAGAACATAACAAAAGTTCCAGCTATTCAGTATCGTGTAGTTTCTTTGAAGGGAAAGGTTCTAAAATACATCTAGAACATGCATAAACAAATTTCGTAAACTTTCTCCGTAATATGGGCCAAACCAAATTCTAACAACAGAAATGTTATGTAAACAGCGAGCTTAATCCCGCTTCACTATGAACTCACACCACATTTCAAAAACTGACCAACAAAGTTTAGCCAACGCATCCTCATTGAAAGACTGAGAAGATAAAGAGACTCAATTTATTACCTTTATTTAGGCGATACATGATGCTATTTTGCGATTGTTGCAGCAAGTGCTGACAGCATTACGTGTCTGTAGAACACTTATGGTGGGCCAATACGAGATGGTGCAAGTTGTTCATCGAAGCGATTCTTTCACTCAGCACAAAGGAAGCCAAGTGTTAACTGTGTCGAAACTTAGAAAAATATGTTCAATGGTTCATAATGAACCTCTTTACTGTCCAAATAATTTTCTAAATAACCAATAGTTCTTTTATGCGATACATAACCTCTTTATGGGTTCTTTAGGCCGTATTAGGTGGGAAAATGAGAAATTTATGTATATGAAAAATGTTGTTTATATGCACCGAATATATGTACTAATTTCCCCCCCCCCTGTAGCTTAGTAATTCAGAGCGTCCGATAAATTATTCCGACAGGTAATAAAATTTGACCAAGATATGAAATGTTATGAAGGCTTTATCTCCCGATTCGCAAGGAAATACAGGGTGTCCATAAAATATCTTTAAATAAAAAAAAATTAGTGCATGTTCAAATGAAAATCGACATAAATGAAAACTATTGACGTAGAAGAATAAGATAATACCGTTTATTTTATTTCATTTCATGTATTTATTTCCCCCCACTGTAGCTTAGTGATTCAGAGCGTCCGATAAATTATTCCGACAGGTAATAAAATTTGACCGAGATATGAAATGTTATGAAGGCTTTATCTCCCGATTCGCAAGGAAACACAGGGTGTCCATAAAATATCTTTAAATCAAAAAAAATTAGTGCATGTTCAAATGAAAATAGACATAAATGAAAACTATTGACGTAGAAGAATAAGATAATGCCGTTATGGGAATTGAACATAAGTCTTCGTGGATCGGAAGCAGGGATGCACACCACTCTGGCAGACAATGAATACATTTTTTCCAAAGCTAAATCAAATAAGTATTTTTCTGTACACTAACTACAACTCTAGCAGTGCCTCATCTGGAAGCTACATTAACATGGTGCGGAGGAAAATAAGAAGTTACAATTTTAACATTGAAGATGTCAAAAACTATAAAATCACATGATACTAAACTTGCAAAACAACCACTTCTGTGAGATAAAATAAACGTTTGTGCGTGAAAATTGATAATTGTGATTGTAACTGCTACTATTCTTCCCTCCATTTTTTCCCCTACATAGGTAATAATAAAACAAATAAATCAACTTTATTTTGATACATCACAGAGTACAGTATGAATTCATAGTACAAGGAATCGGGGTTTCAAATCTTAGAGCTAACATCTTACGGCTAGTGGTGACATAGTAATATCACCATAGTAGGTAAATACAGCAGTGCAAACGAATATTCTCTTTAGGAACTACTTAGAATTATGAATGACTTGGCATATCTTAAACTGTAACAAAGCGTTAACTTTGGAAAAATTTACGTACAGTGCAATATTACAGTTTGAGCTTCTAGTAGTAAGGCTAAAGCTCTTGAATTTGAAAATACAAGTCGGAGTGAAATTCTAAGTTACAATTTCTAATTTACTAGTCGGCCACTTTGTGTTGATCCAGACAATTCATGGGATTTAATTATTATTACAGAAACAGAAAACTTCGATGCAGTGAGTAAAATTGGATCGTACTAATCAAAAAATGACTGAGAACTGAGAGTGCGTAAAGCTAGAACATGTCACAAACTACTAATAATGTATATCTTGATATAATTCGAGCTATAGCAGACCGAAGTCTTGAGGTTTCACCTCTACTTTTTGTAACAAACATTTACGAATAATTGCATTTTATGATTATACTATGAAGTGAATTTTAATATAGAATAAGGGCTTAAATTTCGTGATTAAATACGCGAGAAAGTATGAAATATTTGTGAGAAATTCATGATATTAATCATATAAAAAGTCCATAAATGAGAAGAGAATTTAAACATATCCTGGATTGAAAGGAATGAAATACCGATTATCAAAGTAGAATTACTGGGATAGAAAGTTATTATTGTTGATATAATTTTATTTCAAAGATCTGTAATAAAAGTACACACAAAAGCTTCATTATCACAACAAAATTAAAAATAACTAAATACAGGGGAGATAAGTCTAGATGTTGAGTCTCTTGTGAATTTTGACGTGGTAAGTATTCTACGCATTTTAGGTGATCAGCAAATATTTTCTTTAGGCACAGCTTAGAATTAACATCATTGCGCTTAACAAAAATTGGTGTTTAACATCAGAGAAAAGCAGTTAAAAAAATTGAGGGTGAGAAGTTAAAACATGAAGTTCTAATTGTAATTAAATTGCAATTGTAATTTCAAATTACTGGGTGGCTACTTAGTATGATTTGCTGGTGATCTATTAATTTATTCATTATTACAGTTATCATTAAATATCATCGTGTTTAATAAAAACGGATGTTACACATCAGAGAAAGACTGAAAGAAATTAATGAAAGCGAAGGCTTAAACATGGCTTAAATGATTATGATTTAAATGTCATTATAGATAAGAAGAGCTGCAGTAGACTAAAGTTCTGAGGTTTGACATTCACTTATTGCAACAAAGCAAATACTAACATTATCGAAATTTTCACTTTCGATAGGAGTAATGTAACTTCCGAATTACTGAAATCATACAGGGAACTAAGAATAAGTAGAGAAAGAACCTATATAGGGAGAGTCGGGTGATTGAAAAGGGGGCATTACTATTGAAGAGGCATTAGTATTGGGATCTTTTATTTTTAAATGGTCTCAGCGCCGTCGCGTTCTGAAGTTCCATCCGGTCCCAAACCGCCCAATTGTGTGTATTGCACTTGTTCAGACTACAAGTTTCGCTGCAGTTTGAAGCGGAGTCGTCGGGTTGCGCGCTGTGGTGGAAGTTGTTCCTGCTCCATCGTCGATAGACGTGACGTTCTACTTCTTCCTTGCTTTCCCCTGCCTATATTTTGCGTTTCTGAATAGAATTTCTTTCATTTTG
>VCRD01000086.1:531980-549190 GCA_006783055.1 Trinorchestia longiramus
TAATTTCAACATTTACCAGGCATTCTGTAATTTTCATAATCTATTATTTAGCGGCAGGAAGAAGTGGGAGCCCAAGGTCGTGCGTCGACAGTCTTGGAGCACGGATCATCGATGCCCTTTGCCACTGGTGTTCTGCTGACGCTACTTAAAATTAAGATTGAGCGCGGTTCGGCTGGTGAGAGCTGACATTCCGGCTCTAGACCCCAAGGACCGACGGACTCGAGCGTGGGGGTGCTGAGACTAACCGTTCTCTCCAGTTGTATATATTTATATTCTGGCTCTCTGACCTCAATTAAATTTCACCTTATTATTCTTGAAGAGACGCCAGGTTTATTGGAGGAACGGCTTGAAACCCTAACTATTTCTTTTTTGTTGACGGTCAAGTCATCAAAAATTAGATAATTAAATTACTTAAGTGTAAATAATTAAATTACTCCTAGACTTAAAGTAAATAAATAAGATTAAATAACCTTCACTTTTTACCCATGAAGTGTCATGAACTTTGTGGTGTGCAAAATTGGCGACAACATTGACACATGAACTTTATGATTATACCTCGTAAAAATAAAATAAAATAAAATGAATTATAAATCAAAATAAGTGAAAACTTTAGAGGAAGAATAAACTGATGAGCGAGCACAAATTCAAATAGTTTGTTTCCCATCAATTATTTTTTACATTATGAACACTGACCATTATGAACATTGAAACATTTACCAGTTATAAAAACACCAATTAATAAGCCTTAATTTAAAAGTGAAAAATGCAAATGTTTTTGAAATTATAAATTTGTTAACTTGACTATAGAGCTTCCGAATATGAGCACGAGTTTGACATTTAGGTTTTTTCGTTTGAATACTATTAACAGTATTTCAGTTTGCACTCAAATTGTGTGACAGGAACACATGGTAGACACTTATATGTAGTATGTTTCGTTACCAAGTTAATTCAGTTTGATCATGCATAGTAACCTAGTAAATTTTCTGTATTTGTTTACAACTTTGACACTCGAAAATGATGAGTCACGTTTTTTGTTGTTGAAATTCTTAAGTAACTGTTTTTCCTTCTTACATATGCATTGGCAGTTTATTACAAAGCAGTGTATTTGAAATTGAAACTGCCTTTTGTCTGGCATCGGATAAGCGGAAGCTGATTATAACATTGTGTCTTCGATTAGATTTTATACCTTTGGTAGAGGATGGATGGAGTTTAACAACTTTGGTAGAACTTTGAGGGAGATATAGAGAAGAAAATACATACATGACCTTGTGAATGAGTGGTCTTTGTTCTATCGAGATTCAATTAATTTTTTTATGAGAGGGGTTGTATGAGCGTTTTTTCTAAAATTTCTTTTCTATACTCTTTAACAGAGAAATTCATACATTTCTGTAGCGTTTTTAGAAGACATTTAGGTATATCTCCCCAGACCAAGTCGCAATAGTCAAAGCGCGATAACACTATAGATTGATTGGAAAAATATTCTAGTTTTCTCGTCAAGTATGCTTTTCATGTTGTGAAGAAACATTATGAAATGTACTGTTAATTTTATTACCAGTTCTCTCCACAGGGTAATGTGAAGGACATGTTTTGATCTAACCAGACGCTCAAATTTTTTACTTTTTCTACCGATTCAATAATGTAAATTCCTGACGTTAAAGTTAAAATCGGGAACTTTTTATTGTGTTCTTAGCACCAAAAATGATGCACTATGTTTTGCTTGCGTTGGGCTTGATACCATTTTGGTGGTACCATGATTTCTCGTGTTTTAAAAGCCTTTAGGCATTTTTTTCGTGTGAGGTAGTTTGACCGGGGAGCTTGTTATTGCAATTTGGACATCATCTACGTACATAGAAATTCTCGTGTTTAAGGGCATGGATGGAAAATCATTGATGAAAATAGAGAACAGAAGTGGGCCAAGAATAGAATCTTGTGAAATGCCAAAATCGGTTTGTATGGGTGATGAAACCGTGTTTTCTCGTCGGACTGAGGGAGAGCAGTTTGATAGATAATTTTGAAACTACTGTGTGTCGTTTCCTAAGTTAGAGATTTTCTGCAGAAGCCTTGTGTGTTCGACACTATCGAACGCTTTGGAGAGGCCTGGCAGAAGCCAGAGAGTGACGTTCCTTTTGTCTATGTCACTGTATATTTTCTCGTCGATGTTAAGTAGCGCATCTTGAGTGCTTGTATCTTTTCTGTATGGATATTGGTTTTGATGAAGTAGTTAAATTTGTCCAAATGAGTTGAGAGCTGATTTGAAATTACTTTTTCAAGTATCATGGATAAGACTGGTAAAAGGCTAATTGGCCTGTAATTTGATGCACTATTGATACTGCCAGTTTTAAAAAACGGTTTGATTATGAAAACAAGAAAGTAAAAATAACAAAGAAGGAGTGATTGTGGCTACAGGACGTTGATGGTAGTAAGAGGAACAGTTTCTTGACTAGACTTACTCCTCCTATTCCCCACCCACTGAAGTGCTTGTGCATCATTGGTGTCTGGCAGCATCAAGCTCTGCTAACCAGCCAAGAACAAATCCCTCGACTTATTGTTGTTGCCATAATTGATTTCATTTTAGCATTCTAAATTCTAATTCCATGAAAACGGTAATATTATCACAGTTTTATTTGGATGGATTGATTTAGATTGGGATCATAAAACAATGGTTTGAAATCCAAAACAGATTAAATTATCTGTATAAAAACATATGAACCAGACCTCGTTAAGATTTATTCTATGCTGCAAGCGAATTACTTCCGGCATAAAAATAATTAGCCATGATAAAAGACTGAAAGTTTTGGTAGCGTACCTCATACAGTTCTATGACACTACTCCTTTTGTTATATAACTGCATATAAATTTTCAGTTTCACACTCTTATTTTATGAGCATAGAGGTATAAAACCCGGCAAAAAATTGTGTAGTCCCTTGTAATTACTATGAACTTGAATCACGAACAATTTCAACAGAAACCTTAAACTCGGGAATTTGCACTCAGTAGTATCAATGCTATCAAACCGCTGCCATACTGCCCGCCTAGAAAAAGCAATATCGCTATTCATATGCAACAATTTCAGCGTTGTTCTATGATCTATTTTCGGCCGCTTTCGTTTTTTTATTTTGGGCAAAGATTTGCTCTCTGCCTCCAAACACGAGAATTTCTAGGTACGTAGACAGTATACAAATTGCAATGGCAAATGTTCTGGCCAAATTACCATGTACGAAAACAAACGCTGCAACCTTTTAAATCGTTTAAAATCATAATAATACCAAACTTGCCTCACACTTAACGTAAACGAAAGGCTCTGCATTATTTTTGGTTGATTCAAAGGAATCTGAAAAGATATACACTGATTTCATCGAACCAGTAGAGACTGAAAAAAATTGGACGTCTGGTCTGGTTAAAACATTTTTCACATTCTGTTTGGAGAAACATGGAACAAAGTTAACGAAACTTTGGTAATTCTCCATCGAGTGAAGAACAATGTTGACGAAAAAAAGATTATGAATTATTCAGTCTGTGGTCTTATCGTGTTTTGGTTATTGTTACTTGGTCTGGGGAGACCTGCCTACATGTCTTGAAAGAGAGCAACAGTAATGTTTGAATTTTGCAGCTAAGGTACTATCCAGGGGAAACATCATGAGAAACGATCATGCAGTCTCTCTCTGAAAAAAAAACTAATTGGATTCCAACAGAACAGAGACAATTCATCCACAAATCAGATAATTTTTTTCCTTTCCATATTTTTCATACTGTAATTACTGCCAGAATTTTAAATCGACTTCTACCCACTGCTAGGGGTAAAAAACAGATCATAGACATGATGTACTAGTAATCTTCCCTTTCATCTGACACTGGACAAAAGATTTATCAATCTCAAGTACATATATTGGGAGTGAACTGTTCAAACATAGAAACCGAAATCAGTCACTCAATAATTAAAAACAAACGAGACATTTCACTTTGAGTCACGAAATAGTACACATACGTTGAGAATTTTTAAAGTTAAAAAGCATGAATCAATTAATTAAACTAAATTTGCAATAAAAAACTACATGTATCCAACTTGTTCTGATATCCCGTAACTTAAATTTAAGTTGAAAATATTTCAAACAAATCATATGGATCAAATTGGTGCTAGTATTGCGCAGTTGTAGTGCAAGTTTAAAAAATTTCAATGCGATTCTACATATTATAGTTGTCAATAATTGGTTATATCATGAACTTGTGTGGTCATGTTTGTTACTATGTTTTCTACAAATATCTATTAAACTGTAGACTTAAAATAAATTTATAGATTTCTTATAACTCATACGCAGTATTTTAATTTTCATTTCTCATAATAATATGAACATAACACATTTAATTTATAAATCATTATTAATAATTTCGACTCGCTGGCTTGTCCAAATTTCAATTTATTGCTGCTTTGCTTCAAATTTCTATGATTGATGCTACTATTTCAGGAGTAAGAAGGTTAAAACTGTCGTTTGCCATGGACACTTGTCATGGACATTTATCTTGCTAGCTCCATCCTGGCCTGTGTTTTTTCTTTATTTTAGTGCAATCATGATACCCGTCTTCATTTATCGTCTTCCTCTTTCGTGTAACTTTTGTTTTTTTTAGGAGCAAATAACGTTTTCCATTATCTAATCATGACATGAAGTCCCAATGGATGTAAATGTTTTGTAATTTGCAAATGTGAAATATTAGGACTTTTTGTCGACTGTACTTTTAATAATCATTATCATGCACCAATCCTATTTATTCGTGACATGTTGTATCTTCTCTTTTTCATTATTTATTAGCCTCCTGCAATGGAATTTTTTATTTTGTAATGTGTAATGAAGTTTTCAGTCAGCTACAAGAATAAATAAATTGAGGGGATTATCACTACGTCACACCAAGTGACCAACAGTAAATTAAAATTATTTCTGCAAGTTTTAATCTGACTAATATTTTCAAATTCAAAATCAAGTCGTACTGCTAGAAATTCATACCATAACACTATGTTCGATTCATACTATAACACTATGCTGTACGCGACTTCTTCCAAAATGAACTCTTCGTTGAAATTTTAGCGCACTTTCAATTTTGAGCTTAGCTTCACTGTTGTAACTACGTAATGTTATATCACCTTTTATGAGATAAATGTCTGCTAGTAGGAATATTATAATAGCGTTATCACTAGTGTTAGCATGTAACCTAACCGACTAGACAAAATATGTAGTATTCTTGACCCCTTCATAACGAGCCCTGACCTCAGAATAATTGGATTAAATGTGATGAACTCAACTCAAATTTGCGCTCAAATCCTTTTGATTGCATCCTTTAAACCGCAAACAGGTTAATTTGGAACCAATGAAAGAGGAGCTCGGCAGTCGTGACTACGAAGTACCAATTAATAATAAAACACCTGGGAATGCCACATGATATTTAAAAAATGTCGTAACCACTACAGATCAGCACATCCCGACCAAACGAATGAGACAACCAATATCCTCTTTGGTTGTCAAACAATCAAGTGCAACAGTCATGCAGAAGACGAAAAATACCAAACAGAACTCTATTGTCAAAAACACGCCACTCCTTAGAGCTGTTAAGAAAATTACATGACCTTTAAAAAAAATAAAAAATTACAGTTGCAACACAAGCAAAAACTAACCCAAACAGCTTCTGTAAACAAGGGTCAAAAACGTTTATGGAAACCCCTGAAAAAAACATATCCAGTGCGATTTAGAAAAACCGTTGGCATTTAAAACAGCTGGCAGTCTTCTCGGGATAGATCAATAAGGTTCCTGTATGCTTGTCAAGGGAATCTTGTACCATTCATCCTGCAAAAGAGTGGCAAGTTCAGATAACGATGTTGGCGGTGGATGGCGACCACGTACTTTCCTTTCCAACGTTGACCACAAAAGTTCAATAGTATTGAGAGCTGGTGCAGGTGGAGACGAAGACAGATTTGACTAATCATACTCGTGCTCAAAAATAGCAGTTCTGGACGATGTGAGCTGTGTAAAAAGAGGCCTTGTCGTTTTGGAAGACATCATTACCACTGGGGAACGATATTTGCACCATGAGATGGACTTGATCGGCCAAAATGTTCACATAAAATCTTAGCAGTAATGTGACCTTGCAGAGCTATCATGGGACACTCAGAAAACTCTGATACGTCTGCCCTAAGGTTTCACTATTAGAAACGAGCAGTCTGTATTATAGGCTTGGGTTGGCATTCGTCAGCCGTAAATTTGACTGGAAGTGGCAAACAGTGTGAAAGAAGACTCATCCAATCATATATCCGTCTTCCACTGCTCTATAGTTCACGCTTTATGACTTATGCTACACTTTCTAATGTTACGGGCATTATCATCACTGATGAATGGCTTTTGAATCGCAGCTCGCTCAAAACTACCTTGTTTATAGAGTTCCCTTCTTATTGTTATGGTACTCACAAGGTTTATGAGCACGACATTTATTCCAACAGTAAATTTTGCAGCTCTAACTTTCTTTTTCATTACAATCTTCTTTAATGAACATCTATAACGATCACTCCACACACTTTTGTCTGCGCTGTGATTTACCAGATGATGTTTTTCCACATTTCAAATGTAAGGAATAAATATTTGATACAGTACCTCTAGAAACACTAAACATCTCGGCTACTCTGCTAACGAAAGTACCCACCATACGGACTGCAAGAATTAGCCCACGTTTAAAGTTCTTACATGATGGAATTACAACTTCACAGAACAGCGCCCCAGCAACGACTGATCTGCTCAGCGTATTTATGGCGTCGTATAGGTGGCGTAAGTTGGTAACAACATCAGCGCCACCACAGCATTTGACTATAAAAACATTTTTTTTCAGGCATGCGTTTTACGGGGTGTTTCTATATTTTTGTTCTAACCCTGTGTAAGTAAGTGACATCCAACTCAAAAGAGATGCTATTGGACCACCTATCCCCCCTGAAGGCTTAACTCAACCAGACAACACAAGCTGAGCAACATTTCTTAATACGTGCATCACTCCAGTGTATACTTAACTAAATTCTGCAACCTCATACTTCATGCTCCCAGGTAATTTTGACAGACAATATTCACCAGAGAGGTAGAAAGACAGCACAATTTTTTAAATCAAATTAAATCAAGCCGATTCGAAAGTATTCCTCCCCAAATACTCAGAGGAATAGCCGAACTAATTAGCGAACCCAGAGTAAAAATCTCTAATTGATCGTTTGAAACTGGAATTATTCCAGAGGATACGAACCAGGCAAATGTCACTTTTATTTCAAAAGGTGAGGGAAAAAACACCGAATAACTATCGTTCAATTTGTTTTACATTTGCCATCAGTTCAACAATAGAAAAATTACTCAAAGTCTGTACAACAACACACCTACAAGCCCAAACCTGAATACTGACACTAGTATATATTCAGGGAAGAACGTAGCTTTCAATTCAATCTCTTCGATTGTTTTGGAGAAATCCACTACTTATACGAAGGTATAAAATGGCAGGCCTTGTGCAACTCAACTTCAAACAAGGTTAAGTTCTTCACGAACAGCTAACGGCCAACGTGGAATTACAAAGAATATAATGCAACGACAACCGATGGATACCAAACTGTTTCACTGGTTTTACTCAACAAGGTATGATTCAGGATCAGGCAAGATTTACCAAATGGAAGATCAAAAATCTCCTATGAGTACGTTTTATATCTTTGTCTCTTTATCATCTATATCAACGACCTTGGCATCGAAACCGTCTGTAACATCTACCAATTCACCAACAACAGGAGACTCAGTCATAAGCGTTCAACGAAAGAGACAGAGAACACAATTATCCAATCAGACATTTACCGTTTACCTCTAGAGACTAAAACTTGGCAAATAAGATTCAACATCGGTAAATGTTCTGTAATGGACTAAAGTGAAAATGACCGGCATTCCCAAAAGATGATTGATGGTGCACCTATTGAAGCAGTGCAACAATGACAAGAAGATCTTAGTATCATTACTACTAAAAAATCCCATACATTTCAAAAAGGTGGAGAAAAGTGTCAAAAAAGAAGTGCAAACAATATATTTGATTTCATTTCAAAAAACTCTGAATACAACTCAAAGAACATAATATCACCGCTCTTTAAAACGCTAGTAAGGCTACATCTGGAATATGCAGTGGAACTCTGGTCTCCTACCATACGAAGAGATATTAATGAAATGGAGAAAATTCAATGATTTCTGGAGTCCCCGATTTGAGCTACGGAAGGCATCTTCACAGCTTGAACTCATCTCTCTAGAACAAAAAAAGACTGTTACGACAACTCACTGAGTCCTGTAAGTGTCACACTTGCCTGAACGATGTTTGCCTGAAAGCACATTTCGATAGAGACGATAATGTGTCAACCAGAAATAACAGTCACAAACTATTAATATGAGATTTAAAGACATTTCAAGCTCTAAAATTTCTTTCAGCTGAAATTGTCCGAATTTAGTACCAGCTGTCTCAAAATATCATTTGTGTTAGTATCGTGAACACATTCACAAATCGTGTAGACATTCATTGGATAGGGAACCCCCAATTATTATAGTGTTAAGTCTATGCCTGTAACTCTTCGGGTCTGCGTATGATTACAGTAGAAATGCGTGACTGAAATGTTTATTTATTAGTAAAGTGCATGAAGCGACTTAAATGGCTCATGGAATTGAGTTGTAGGTACATAATTGATGCCTTTGCTTTAAACGACTTGGAACATGGGTAGCAACCAGATAATGGACAAGATTGCTTGTTCCTTTTGGTTTTTTCAATTCTGTTTTACTAAGTTGTTAGCGTTAAGAATTCAGAAACTGATCCATATACGAGTGCTTTGAATTAATACTATGCTCTGTGATATATTAGAATAAAATTTGTTGGATTTCATTTTGATCAGATATAAAGACGCCAACAAAAAAAATGTAAAAAATGGTAGGCATCAAACATTGTTTCCTTGGTTGAGTTTTAGTATAAATATAATTGTTTATAAACCAAACACTTTCGTCATGTTGGCGAAAAAATTCCTTACTTTTTCGTGTTATGTGAGAAGTAAACAGCCGAAGCAGTTTAAAAGTACAAAAAACAAGACCGAGACATCTAGAAATTTGGTGGGGGTGAATTGTAATATGAACTGTTTTTCCTCCGTGTGTTGCGGAAATTGAGCCACGAGACGTTCGAAACAACCAATCTAATTCTAATCAAAATTTCAACACATCATTTTCAGTCAAGAACATTTTTATCATACTTATTGTTATCAAATAAATGTAAGATAAAAGTAATTAAAATATTTTAACATAATGTTTCAAGAATTCCCCTATAACATTAGTCACAAACATTTTACTGTTCGGGTAATAAAGTTTGATATGAACTAAACTGAGGATGTTAATTCTGCATCTGTGATTGGAATTGCTTTATCACATCACGATCTTGAGTTACAAGCACACTCTTCAGTTACTCATCACTGCAATGTTGCTTCGGCGACCGCAGTGAGACAACGTGTTGTGTTAATTTGGTTCCTGTGTTCACGTTATTAGATTTTGACGATAATTATCTTAGGGGTGTTATAGTTGTGGTGTTGAAACGGTATTACATACAGTAATTCATTGTTTTCTTAAGACTTTTTTCTCAATCAATTCAGGCTCTACTCCAACAGATAACAAAACCAAAACCAAAATTCGCAATACTTACTTTACCTCTGTGTTCACTCGCAAAGACTTAACTAAAATCCCACAACATCATGCTCTACATCCTTAAGAAATCCAGACAGATGTCGTATTTACAGTAAAAAAAATCGGAAAACAGCTCAGCAATCTAAACCCAAATAAGCCAACTGTACCCGACAGCCTTGCTTTCCGGATACTCAAAGAAACAGTGGAAATAATTAGCGAACCCTTAGCAAACATATTCTCTCGATCGTTCGAAACTAGAATAGTTCCAGAGGATTCGAAGCAGGCTAATGTTACTCCTATTTTCAAAAAGGGGAACAAATAAACTCCTTTACCGCTGCCGCCATAGTTGACTCGCCTAGAATTACGGAATGGGACTTGGGTAACCGAATAATTATCGAAGTGATTATCCGACCCAAGAATGGGCGAGAGGGTTCGTTCCTATAGCCGCATTCTATTCTATTCTGTTCTATTCCTGATAGCTACTGTCCCATCATTATAACATCTATCATCCATAAAACAATAGAAACACTTCTTAAAGTCCGTAAACTAAAGCACCTTAATGATCAAAATCTTATTACTGACACCCAGCACGGATTCGGGGAAAATCGTAGCTGCCTTTTTTGAAGAAGTCAACTGCATATACAACCATACAAAAGCCATAGATCTTATTTACCTAGATTTAAAAAAACACTTTTGACAAGGTTCCCACGAAAGACTCATGGCCAAAGTGGAAGTGCTTGGAATACATGGCAACTACTCCCGATGAATACGAAACTGGCTCACTGGTCACACTCAGTAAGTGATGATTCACGATCAAGCCAGTGATTCGACTCATGTAACATTAAGAGTCCGAAAGGGAGTGTTTTATGCCCGCTCCTCTTCATCATCTTCTTCAACGACCTTGATGTCGGAATCATCAGTGAATCGACAAAGTTGCCGATGACACAAAACTCTGTCACAGAGCATTCAAAGAAAGAGACAAATTAACTCTCCAATTCGACCTCAACCGTCTTCTACAATGGACCGGATCATGGGAAATGAGTTTCAACGTTGATAACTGTTCAGTAATGCACGTTGGTGCAAATAACCGGCATTTCCAACACACGATGTATGGCATACCCATTGAAACAGTCCAGCAACAAAGAGATCTAGGTGTCATTGTCACTGAAAATCTCAAATATGACAAAGAAATTGAAATAAGCGTCAGAAATGCTAGCAGGACGCTTTGTTTCATTGGACGAAACTTTGAATTCAAATCAACAAACATAATATTACTGCTCCATGAATCTCTAGTCCAGCCATATTTGAAACATGCAGTGTAACTCTGGTCTCCTACTCTACAAAGAGATATTAGCAAAATTGAACAAAATCCAGCGTAAAGCCACGAAAATGATTCCAGAACACCTTAATTTCAGCTACAAAAGACATCTTCAACACCATGAACTTATCTCCCTAGAACAAAGAAGACTGCGACGACAACTCATTGAGACCTATTTATATTTCAACGGTCTTAACGATGTTATCGTAGAAGTGCTTTTCGAAAGAGACGGTAACATGTGAACCAAAAATAATGACCAAAAATTTATCCTGAAAAACTTCACGACATCCCAATCTATGAACTTCTTTTCCATTAACCCTTTAGCGACCAATTTGTTTTTCTAGTTTCTACGTCTAAGCTCACGAAGACCGTCTGTACACTGATGCAATGAAGCATGCTGAGAGCCAGGCAGCCAAAAGAACGTCGCTGTAACATGCCGCCGCGTTCAAACCTAGTAGCAACCTCATATTGCTCACTGTTTAATTATTAGAACAATTCTCCCAAAGACCGTGAAAGATGACCGAATAGTCCTCTTGGTCGCTAAAGGGTAAAAATTGCTGCAACTTTGAACCAGATGCCCGAAAACATCGTTTATGCTGGCACCAGTTATACAATCAAAAATTGTCTCAACAAATATTGGATTACGAACCCCCAGTATTGAAACGTACTGATTCTATGTCCCTTACTCCCAGGCAAGTGTATGATTGAGATAAATGTGCTTGACTGAAATGCCTAAGCGTGAGTGAAGTGCGTGTGCGTGACTGAATTGACTTACGGGATTAAGATGTACGCGCATGATTAATGCTCTTACTTTAGACGACATGGGACTTCGGTATCAACCTAAGAATGGACCAAATCGCTTGTTTCTATTGCCTTGTTCTATTTTACCCTATTCTATTGTAATTGAAAGTACATATGAATAGAATACAATAGAATAAGATAATAGGAACGAGCCGTTTGGCCCATTCATGGATCGATACCCAAGTCCCATGCCGTCTAAAGTAAATCTATCAATCATGCACCTTAACTACTTGAGTAAATTCAGTATTGCACACGCATTTCACTCACACACAGGAATTTCAGTCATGCGCCTATATCCTAACCAGACGATGGCCCTAGGAGTTAGGGACATAGTGTTAATACGTTGTAATACTTGAAGGATCGTTATCCAATATTTTTCGAGACGATTTTTGAATGTGTTCACAGTGCTAGCAGAAACTATGTTTTCGAACAGCTGGTTCCAAGTTTTTGCAATTTTAAGAGGAAAGAAGTTCATGGCTTGGGATGTCTTGAAGTTTCTGAGTAATAGTTTTCGGTCGTTATTTGTGGTTTGTAAGTTACCGTATCTTTCGAGAAGCCCTTCCAGGGTAACTTTGTTAAGGCCGTTGAGATACCCAAAGACCTCGATAAGTTGTCCTCGCAGTTTTATTTGTTCTAGGGAGATAAGTTCAAGTTGTTGAAGACATCTTCCGTAGCCGAGATTGTGGAGTTTTGGAATCATCTTCGTTACTTTACGCTGATTTTTTTTCCATTTTATTAATATCTGTTCATAGGGTAATAGACCAGAGTTGAACTATATATTCTAAATGAGGTTGAACTAGTGCTTTATAGAGTGGTAATATTATGTTCTTTGACTTGTATTCGAAGTTAGGCGCAATGAAACCAAGAATCCTGCTCGCATTTTTGACGCGTTTTTCAACCTCGTTGTCATGTTTTAGATGTTCAATGACAATGACTCCTATGTAAATCTCTTTGTTGCTTGACTGTTTCAATGGGTGTGTCATTCATCGCGTGTTGGAAATGCCGGTTATTTGCACAAACGTGCATTACTGAACATTTATTAACGTTGAAACTCATTTGCCAGGTTTCATTCCAATAAAGAAAACGTTTGAGGTTCGATTGGATAGTTACTATGTCCCTTTCGGTGAATGCTTTGTGACAGGATTTGGTGTCATCGGCGAATTTGTTGATTTTACTGATGATTCCGACATCATGATCGTTGATGTAGATGATGAAGAGAAGTGGGCCTAAAACACTCCCTTGAGGGACTTTTGACGTGACAAGCTTTGAATCACTTACTTGGTCATGACTCACCACAAGTTGAGTGCGACCCGTTAGCCAGTTTCGTAGCCATCGGGAGTAGTTGCTTCGTATTCCATTCGCTTCCACTTTGGTCATGAGTCTTTCGTGCGGAACTTTTTCGAAGACTTTTGAAAAGTCTAGATAAACAAGGTCTTCGGCTTCTGTACGGTTGTATATGCAGTTAACTTCTCCCAAGAAATGAAGGAGTTTTTTGAGGCAGCTACATTTTTCCCTGAAACCGTGCTGTGCATCAGTAATAACATTTTGGTCATTAAGTTGTTTTGTTATACGGAGTTTGAGTAGTTTTCCTATTGTTTTTCTAACGACAGATGTTAGACCGATTGGATGATAGTTATTAGGTGTTTGTTTGTTCCCCTTTTTGAAAAAAGGAGTGACATTTGCTTGCTTAGAATCTTCCGGAACTATCCAAGTTCGAAGTGATCAATTGAAGATGTTTGTTAAGGGTTCGCTTATTACTTCGGCTGTTTCTCTGAGCATCTGTGGAGCAAGGCCGTCACGTCCCCTTGATTTATATGGTTATAAAATGCTGAACTGTTTCTCTACTTTTTCTACTCTAAATATGCCATCTGCCAGGATTTCCTAAGGATTTAAAACATGAGGTTGCAGGATTTCGGACAAGTCTTCGTGACTGATCACAAAAGTATAGTATAATATGTATTAAGAATTCTGGCTTTACTTTTGTTTTCATTTGGGCTGAGCCCTCGGAATCGATCAGTGGTCCAATAGTGTTTTCTTTTGATTCGTTTGTCGTTTACGTATTTGTAGAAGCTTTTCAGGTTAGTTTTAGCTTGTACTGCAACTGTAATTTCTTTATTTCATTTTGTAGATTTTATCGTTCGCTTAAAAAACCTTGCAGGCGGCGTGGATATGTTTTTGACGATGGGGTTCTGTTTGGTATCGTTTGAGTCTTCTGTATGACTGTTGTTTTGCATTGATGAGGCGCATAATTTCTTGTGAGAAACAAGGAGGGTTATTGGTTGGCCTGATTCAAATTCTTGGCATATGGTGTTCGGTCGGAGTTCCAATCTTTTCTTTAAATATCATGTAGCATTCTTCTGCGTTTTTGTTGCTCATGAGTATCTCCTAACTATTACTGCGAAGCTTTTCTTTCATT
This sequence comes from Trinorchestia longiramus, assembly GCA_006783055.1. Lineage (NCBI taxonomy): Eukaryota > Metazoa > Arthropoda > Malacostraca > Amphipoda > Talitridae > Trinorchestia > Trinorchestia longiramus. The sequence goes on from VCRD01000086.1 coordinate 546,211, forward strand.
AGTTAGAATCTTACCCGTTTGTAATCAAGGACGCGTTTATTTTGAGTCCTTGTGTTAGGGTCTTGTACTTCGGGCGTGAAGTCTATCATCTGGTGGTCACCGATCTTGTCCGTAACTTCTAATCCATTTATGCTGAGGTCAGGGGTCGTCCTGACGAGGTCAAGAATGTCGTTTTGTCTAGTTGATTCGTTGACATGCTGCTGCAGAGGAATTGTATTCATCAGATCAATAAGTTTAGACCGGGTGCTTGACTTTGACGGGTAGTCCAGTTTATGTGGGCCAAATTGAAGTCTCCCATGATTAGTGTTTCGTGAGGAGAGTTAAGGATATTATCAAGGTAATAATAGAACTCGTTATCTTCAACTGTTTTACAGATTGGGTTCCTATACACGAGTACAATTTTGAAAGTGTGTTCCGGATGCGGTTAGATGATGAGATGTAGTATTTCTGATTTTTCTATTGCTCGCTTTGCTTTGATTTGTGGTTGCAGCTTTTCTTTGATGTAGATAAGTGAACCACCATCTCTTTTGTTATGAGATGGTTTGTCGACATTATGCAAATCGTATCCTCTCACTGAGACATCTGCTGGGAGATGTCTTCTATTGAGATCTAACCATGTTTCATTGACAGATATGATGTCATTTGACAACGTTGACGCAATGGTTTAGGAAGGACATCCTAGTGAAAATTGTAAAATTTTTCAGTTTTCGATTTTTGGGTTGTGATTCTCATCGTTGCAAAAAAGGGGCACGATTGTTTGTAGTTATTGATTTTCTTTTTCCAAAACCAAAACCTATTTACTTTTGTTCTAATATAAATTCTGTAAGAGGAGATCGATTTGGGTCGAAAAATGGAAAAAATACCTTAATTACCCCTAAAATTAACATTATTTCGAAAAATGAGAAAAAGTACATGAAAAAAGGCGTCCTAAATCCAATTTTACCCACTATGTTGCGCTTAGTTTTGTCCTACCATACATTTAAGTTTTTCACTAAGAAACCCCCCTAAAGTTCCGGCATTTTTGGTAGGTGGCTTTGTACGTGGCCAACCAGATTCTTCAGTAGTTATAGTTAATGGCATGCCTCCACTACAATAAATACCGCGTAGAGGCTAGCTTTCATCGACCAATGAACAAACAGGACAGAAGAAGTGAATCCAGTGACGAAGCTAGGCCCCGTTACGACCAGAAGCACAACATTAACCAATGAGCAATCACGCTCAGGCAGCAGAGCCCAGCCAACCCCTAATATAAGGAAGCAGCAACGCTCTGCGTCACGGACTACAAACTACAAACTCACACAAACAAACTTGCATTCACTATTCATCAAAACACTAAATGAATATCTCACAGACAGAACAGCTTCAATAAGAATAGATACATATACGGGAACACCGTTTACACTACATACAGGCGTACCCCAGGGGGTATGCCTGTCGCCAACAATCTACAGCTTCTATACCCACCATTTACCGCTCCCATTACCAATACCGAATATATCTGTTTTGGAGACGATATTACTCAAATAACTTTTGGTAAATACCCCCCATTATGCAGCTCAACAAACCATACACGCAGTAACACAAATCAACACATACGAAAGTAAATGGAAAATTGAAACCAATATTAAAAAGTTTAAAATTATTCCCATCAACAGATATAAACATCAGATATCCTCACAGACAACATATACTTCCCATACTAAAAAAAGGCACAGTTTTAGGACTTCAATTTTCACCTTTTGGATTTAAAAATCAAATAACATCCAAATGCGCAATGGCAAACAATAACCTCGACAAACTACTTAGATTCTCCCACCTCTCCCAATCTACGAAGAAAAAACTATAAATGGCATTTGTTAAATCTGCATTAATATACCCAGTCACCCCTCTGCACATGTTATCTCCATCAGCCATATCAAACTTACAGAAAGTACGAAACAGAGCCCTCCGCTACACAACCAAAACAAAATGGACAGATTTTGCAGCAGCCAAATCCCTTGACGAAAGCACAAATATTCCACCCATCAACATCCTTCTGCACGAATGCGCAATGAAAATTTGATTTAATTTACCAACATTAGAGAACCAGAACTTATCAACAAGCATCACCATAAATTCCAAAGTTCGAAACTGCATGGCCTGGCCCGTGCACCACAACCAAGATACCTATAGCAGATTGCGAGCAAAACAGGACAAAAGGCCGAGCGCAGTTGCGTTGAGAGATAACAGGGTTTCAACGCGGGACGGCGCTCGGCCTAAAATGGGAAGGCAGTTGGAACCCCGGGTCCTGTGCAGAGAGTCACACAGCATGACGTTGACTTAAATAAGACGACAGCGCAGTATCCACCAAAATGACAGAAGAACATTAACACGTTTGTTGCGATGCGACCCACCGGTGGGTCACTTAGGTTAGGTTCTGTAATTTTTTCAGATCCTTCTAGTGACTATGCTTACAAAGTGAAGTTTTACACCAATCAGGCAATGGCAACAAACGTGTTAATAAAGCTTCCATTATTTAGATCTCCTAAATTTTACATTAAAACAGTTAGAACAACCCAACCACCAACCTTAACCACATCCTAAACCTAATATTCCTACTCTCATCCTTACCCTTGCTAATTCTGTAACCTTGTAACCCCACCTGGAACTTAACCTAGCCTAACTTGTATATACGTAAATCTGTTAACGTATGCGCATGAGTACATATAAATCCTAATCTATCTCCCTGTTAATATCTTTATCCTCATTCCCTGTCCTGTATTCACTCCATAAACTAAAAACCTAATCAATCACCCAAAAACCTACCCCGGTCAAATTTTGTACATGTGTAATAACTATGCCCATTTGTGTAGGTGGGAAAAAAATTAATAAATAAGTAAATGAATAAATAATATATAAATAAAAAAATATATAAAAAAGTAATAAAAATACAAATTAAAAAAATGTACATACATACATACATACATACATACATACATAC
>VCRD01000087.1:0-40722 GCA_006783055.1 Trinorchestia longiramus
TCTGAACTATGGTGTTTTATTGCCATTACGGTGCTAGAGCACATGTTCTCAAAAATATAAAATTTCTCTGATGAGAACCAGATAAAATTGGCCATCAAAACTACTCGACTGCCGTTGCCACTCCGAACTATTTGTAAAGAAGTTTGCAAAATCAAACAAATTCCACTTCTTGCGGTGAACACCCATTGTCTTCGTCTTTCCTAAATCATGAATAACACAATGAACTGTCCACCAAACAAGGCTATAATGTACTGTACATCCTCTACATATTTTAGGTCATTAGAGAAGATTGTAGAGGCTATCATCAACTGGACTAATTATCGCTTTACCTATCATGAAAAACATCAGCGATTCATAACTAGACACAAACGTGCTCACTGTGCATTAATTCTTCATCTCTTTCTTCTTGCTGAACTTTCCTCATTTGCCAGACTCTTGAACGGACTTTGTATGAAGTCCAAGGTACGTCGGTTATTCGTAGTGTTTCTTTACGCTACTCATATCAATTATAGAGACCCACTCAATGTTCCTCGTTACTAGTCCGTTTGGTATTATGGTGTATGAATGTATCGCTGTACTGCTTCAATTTGATGCTCTTTTCTCTTTAAGTGATGGGAGCTTCTCTTTAAGTGATGGGAGCATTGCATGATATTATCCTTAATATTTCATTTGATGAAGGCTGGCTGCCCGTAATATCTTGTTCCCATTAGCTGCTAAAGCTGACTGTGTATTGGCGTAGAACTAATGCAGGCCCTGTGCACAGCTGCTACGTACTTCCACGGTTGCATTAAATCAATCTTGAGGAGGTAATCGATCTCCCACACTCTACTGATAAATATCTATTAATCTATTGGTTTATGAAGTGTGTCTCAGTAGTTACTTCATGAACTTCATCACCTCACCCGTGGTCTTTATATTTTCTTCTTACTTCCTTCTGTTATGGAATGCAATGTCCTGGGTAACATCATCTTACCTTTAGGTTCTTTTTCTTCCTATTTATTTCTGTTGACTTGTAACGCTTGTGTCTTAGGCCATCCGTGAGTGTCTCAACTTCAGCCACGACGTCATGGGCGGGAAGCTCTCCGCTGCTCAGAAAGAGAACGAGTTCGTCTTCCATGAGAAGGTAACTATCAACTTTGCATTGTCATAAATAAATTTGCTCTGAAATTAATTGAAGAACTTAAGTTAACTTTCTTGCAATCAATAGAATACATAGAACATTGTTACAGTTCTTGTTTTTGGGTTTAATGGCAGCAAAAATTGCCCATAAAAGGTAAATGAAGCTTCCTTTTTAGCATAATATCCCCCTAAAGCTGCCCTGCTTCAGAGGGATGCCTTGGTTGCAGGGGAATTACTCGTGTTTTTAGCCTTGCTATCTTGGTTACAGGTGCCTGACGTGTCCACGTTGCCTGAGGTGAAGGGAGCATCTTTAGTAAAGGGAATCCAGTTTTCCATGACTGACCCCGACGTTGCTGGGCTTGACATTTTCAGGAACCTCATACCCATGGAGGCACATCAGGCGTCTTCTTTGTACAGGTGTGTTAACAGTAACTTACTATTTGTCTTACTACAACTGTTATTAATATCTATGATATTCGATTTTTGTGGAAGTGCACTTCGTGCTAGGGCACCAGTTGATCACGTTGATGGTTGTACTGGTGCGAAGTTGTCAGATGGAATGCTGTATTATCAGTCTTCATGGCTTGCGAAACTCGTTTTGGTATAACACAGTGAGTCGCCGCATCTCTGAAAGACGTGGCATTTAAACACAGTGAGTCGCCGCATCTCTGAAAGACGTGGCATTTAAACACAGTGAGTCGCCCCATCTCTGAAAGACGTGGCATTTAGTTCTAGAAATTTTCAAGACGACTACCTGGCTGCTCTGGTAGTTATCAAGCTCAGACTTGTAAAAGCTACTAACATTCTGAAGTCTTTTCTCAATAGGTGCGTCCATTAATTGCAGTTTTCGTTCAACATTGAAAACGGAACCTATTAATTTAACAGATTCAAACTATTTTGTCCAAGTATTATATTTTCGTTTATGTCTTAGGTCATTATTGAAGACTAGTGTACCCGTGCCATCAAAAACGAGGGCAAATACTGTTGGAAAGATATTAAATAAAATTACATATAAGAACGCAATGCAATATATTTAGTTTTATATATACTTACATAGGACAAACGTTTTAATTGAGTATTTCTTTATTGACAACATTCCTAGTGAAAAACAAATCATCAACAAAAATTTCTTTGAACATCAGTTTCTTTAATTGCTATTTTAATGTTATTCCTATTTCTTATTCGACTAAGCGCTACATACAGTTTTCACATGTGTGTAGTGTACCTGACTAAGAGCTACATACAGTATTTTTGAGCCGTAATAGAAGTAGTTACTGCCATTCGTGTTATATGTATACAGAAATTCAGCATTACTGAAAGCAACTGCGAGCTTGTGTATGTGTATTGTAATAGGCAATACGCCGTCGAACTCGGTATCCACGATACGGACTTGAGTATATAAGGCTCTGGATCTCTATAATTTTTTTGAAAGTGACTTATTATAATGCACTTGTACGAAAATGAGTGTATTAATTGACCAGTGAATGAAACCAAGACCGCCATTGCTAATTTCTTCCTATCTATTCCTAAGAGCGTGACACGGAACATGTAAATAAATAAATATATAAACACGACGGTCATTCTTAGTATTAGATATAATCTAAAAATAAAGCTTATTTCTCCCAAGTTTATACTTTAAAAATAATCATGTATCAAAATGTGACCAGCGAGGAGAAGGCATCTCTGCTGCGGAAGCTCGGCGCGCAACTGCAGGAGAAGAATGATGAACTCGATGCCTTCCTGGCGAGTTTGCAGCTGGAAGATCTGCTCCTAGACGAGGATCCTGACTCCCTCCCTCAGGTGTGGTGCTGTTGCTTGAGCCTTCCCTGCCATCCTTCACTGTCGTGTTATTAACACGTTAACCGCCACATGTACCACCGGTGGTACATTTGAGGATTTCACTTACAGCCGCATGTACCACCGGTGGTACATTTCAAAATTTTTAATAATTATTTTCAAAAATTATTTTAAAATATTTACGGAAGGTTAAATGATAAAGTCGTAAAATGGTAAAGTTGTGGCGGTAGTGACAAATCTCTGATATCAGGCATGGCGGTTAACGTGTTAATGTATATCTATGCTCTCTTTTTAGTGTGCTCAGTGTCGTTCTCTTTTTGCTCGTCTTCTGCGTTAATTGTTTCGCGTGGAAAAGCCTGTGTATTGGTGAAAGATGTGGACATGGCTCCTCAAAATTTTGAATTAAAGTATCTGGTGCTCGAAAAGGTTGTGTTATTTTGGATCATGATAATCTCAAATAACTGCACAAACTTTTTTGAGCTCCAAACAGTTGAAGGCGTAGCATTAGGGGCCAAAACTTGTGTTAGTTTTACTCTTCTTTAACGCAGGACTTCGTGAGGCCATTTACCTTTTATGTGGTACCTCAACTTTTGTAAAATTTTATGTTCATTCTTGTGCTAATAGGTAAAATTTAATGGTGCTTCACCAGCACCATACACCATTTCAAGTGATGTGTTTTTAAGTCAGTCTTCAATATCGGGAAGAAATGAAGGCTGCTCTGGAAAACACCATTAAATCTGTGAACTACACATGAAAGTGAAGTATTCGACACTCAATGATTTTCAATTTCCATCTAACATTGCACTCATTTTTTTTTAAATATGGTTGACCATTTCTAGCCGCGAAAAAACAAGGTCACCCTGTTATACCTTACGTTAAATTATATTTTACTTTAGTTAAATTGCGTTTTTGATAAGCTTAGCTGAGTCATGCGTGCCTGCAGGAGTTGGTGTCAGCCTGTGCAGACCTGAACTCCCGCAACGCCCTCAAGGAACTCACGGCTGTCATGAGCAAGGTCTCATCGGCACACCTCGACATCTCAGAGCTGCTTGACAAGCACACGTCTCTACTTCAGGTGCCTGTCAACTTTAGCATTCAGACACTTCTTCTTGTGTTGTTCAGGCACCATAGTTTGTGGTTTGTTCGTTTTTCAGGTGAAAAAATTGAAATTCTTCTGAAATGTTGCTTTTTCATGACAATTAGTTCTTGGCGTATAAAATCAAAACGAAGCCCAATGTTTCTTATACTACCTCGTGGTTGGTATGTATTTGGTCATCATAGTCAAGGGGAAAACAATACTTCAAAAGAAGCTCAAAAATTTGCATTACTTCTGTGCATTTTCGTTATATTTTTTATTGCTTATATATATTCCCTAAAATGTATTTATCAATAGGGCGTCATTCAACAGAATTATGTATTGAGAGTAAAATGAAGGGGTGATCTATCAATAGGCATGTTGGAGGATGTAATGAGAGATCACATGGAGGATAGTATTTGAAACAGGATACTAGATAACCAATTGAACTTCATTGGATTGTTCTTCATTCCAATTGGGAGAATGAAGGAACGTAGGTTGAATAGCAGGATTAACAGGCTTGGTGAGCTCTGAAAAGAGTGCAGTACTGCAGTGTAAAAGTACGGTGGAGAGCTCTTTTGAGCGTATGATTGTTATGTTTGTTTCGTATCCAAGGGTGTGAAGCACGAGTAACATTAAAGAAGAACAACCAAGTCGAGATCAGATGTTTAAGAATACTTACTATTTTGATGACTTTAATATTTCAATGAAAAGGGACGAAGGGTCACAGGTATGAGAATAGAGTTACGAGATGATGTGGTTTGTAGGTTGTTGAGGCTGCTTAGACGTTTTGAAAAAATGAATTTACAGCATCTAATTAAATTTTTATTTAAAATAAATTCAAAAGTGAGATGATGTGCCTTGCTAACAGTGTCGAGATCGAGTGGAAGTTCAATGATACTTGACTAAACAAACACTGTACTAATAAGGAAGGGCTAAAGGCTCTCGGACTCATTCAATACATAAAACCAACAAGAGATAAAAAATTAGAAAACTGAAAAGCCTCTTTCTCTTTAAGGTTCATATACCTCCCATCCTGAGTAGAGAAAAATGACAGCATTAACGCATACAATTTATTGTCAGTGCAAGTTCTCAATGATATCGTGCGTAGTATCTGTGGTTCACACGATGTACTGCTTGCAGCAAGAAGAAGAAAGGGCGGCCGAGTTCCGTGCAATGATGGGCGACAAGAAGGCCCCCAACAACCTGCTGGTGGAGCTACGTCGTGAGGGAGAGAAGTGTCGTGGCGCTCTTGCTGCCGCCAACGAGAGCAACATGGCCCTACACACTGCCGTGGTGCAGTACCGACCTAGCCTCACCACGTTGTCTCAGCCACTGCAGCACGTCGCCAGTACCCTACCCTCTGTTGCAGAGGCTGCTGCCCAGCAGGCTGGTCAGTGCAGTTGAGCAGGTGTATATTCATGCCAACATTCAGTTTTGGGTTTTGACAATGTGTTCAGGGGCCTTTGGCCTGTGTTTCATTTTGGGCTACAATGATGTGATCAGGGACCTTTGGCCTGTGTTTTATTTTGGGCTACAGTGATGTGTTCAGGGGCCTTTGGCCTGTGTTTCATTTTGGGCTACAATGATGTGTTCAGAGGTGGACGCTAAAAGACTCCATCAAGGTATTGGACATTGATGTATTATCCCTGTTATTAATATCTATGGTATTTAATTCTTGTTGAAGGGCACTTTGTGTTTGGGCAACTCTTGATTGTGCTGATGGGTGTACTGGTGCGAATTGGTGTCAGATGAACTGTTGTTCGATCAGTCTTAATGATTTGAGAAACTTATTTCTGCAGTCATTGGTTTCGATTAATACTGACTTCAACGTAGGTATTCAATTTTCAAAGAAAATGTATCATTGAAATTGGATGAAGTACTAAATCGTATCTCTAAGAACAAGCGATAGATGTGAACATATTAAATTTAAATAAATTAACAGCTTAATTCACGATTGAAACAGTGATTTATAACAAACCGAACTGTATTAAGAGGTTATTCGCCCTTTAGTACAGTACATGGTTCAAATCAAACGAGGAATGCCTTCAAGTACCATACATCTCTGCTGATATCGCTCATGTTGTGGCTGCAGTGGTTAAACCAAGAATATGATCAAAATGATGATAATTTTGTAGGTACCAGTGGGGCAGAAGCAAAAGTGCAAATAGAGCGGCTCATGAAGAAGGTGGAGGAGATGCAGCAGCAGCGATGGAGCGTAGAACAACAGCTGCGGCAGAACCTCATGGAGGACGACATCACGGGGGTGCTGGTCACGGCAGAATCTGATGTGTCGGAGCTCTTCAAGGAGCACCTCAAGAAACACGACCAGCAGGTGTGTTTCTTTTTCGGTGCACCCAAATTGTATCTCGAAGGAAACAAAAGCAGTCTTTTTTCTGTATTTAATTGTGCTAATAGTTTTTAATATACGCTTGATAAAAATTGCTCTGTAGTTACTCTATGTGCTTCACTATTGGCGATTTAACACTTTTTAAAAAATGGAAAAGTATTCTTTTCTTGGATGGAGGCATGCTGATGGCAGCTACTCGCTTTAGTTTTGTTGAACTTGCCCTTTTTGCGAGTACTCTGACTTTTTCAAGGCAGGATCCACGATGGTGGTGGTTTCAGATTTGTGTTCAAGTAAGTCTATTTACCTTATTTTCTTCTCTATCTCTCTTATCTCTTCATATTTTGCCTGGTTTGCCCATTTTCTTTTTACTGAACTGATTTTCGTAGATATCAGTTTAATTCCCGCTATGTGTATTTTTCTTTCAGGATAAAAATAACTTTGACCTACAATGACTGCAGCCGTATCTTCGTGTTTGATAATTTATTTTGTGTTTAATTTTGAGATACAGCTTATTAATAATTCCAATTCGTACAGTATTTAGAGTTCTTTAATAGATATACATATTTATTTTAAGTATTCAAGATATATCTTCAGAAGCTTATAAACTAGGCAAGAATTTCTGTTAGCTAAGGCAGAACGAGTATGGAGTTCCGAAGTAAAAGATAATGACTTAAACTGACTTGCTGATCACCTAAACGCAATTTTTCTTATCGTACTATGGAAAACTATTTCAGTAGATGTCTTTTTAACCGGCACCCATGGGACTTTGCATTTGCTGGTTAATATCACCCAAGTAACCACAAACAATTCATAGACACGCTAGACATAAAAGGAAAACAATATCAATTGCTTAAAGTAGTTAAAGAAGAAAAAAACACAATGAATAAATATATAAAACTTGGCCAGCGAGTGCCGGTTTAAAGGAATTCTACTGTAAATCGGAATACAGACATAATGGGTCATCTCGATATCTATTTTCAGCTGGAGATTTTGGAGAAGAACATGTCTGCTCAGAAGAACATCCTGACAGCGCTGTCTGAGGCCAATGCTACGTACGCCAGCACGAGACGAGCTACAAAGCAGGCAACAGCAGCGCGGCAGGCAGCTATTGGAGCGCTGGTCCAGGCCCACGCTTCCTTCTCCTCCATACTGGACAAAGCGCGTGATGCTAACGCTTTCTATGAGAAGCTTAGTGCTCAGGTGAGGCGATCTTCCCTCCAGTTATAGCTAAAGCTTGGTAAAGACTCCACTTATGGAGGACGAAGTTCGCAATTATAAAACAGGAAAACTACTATGACGTCAATTTTAACAGGGATTTTATCTACATTTCAAAATATGCAATTTCCTTGTATGTGGTGCGGTGCATTGAATTATTCGTGAATTCTACAGTATTGTAATGCGTTTTCTTCATATTCATGTTCAATTCATGCTTATAATATAAGAATGTATTATATTCCCAACAATGATTGAAATTTTTTCAAGTTTGCTCGATTTCTCAATTTCTGGATTCTCAACGATTCTTTTATTTTATCTCAATCCAATTTTTTCAATGAAGCGCAATTGCTCCATTTGTGCTTTTCTTCTATGTATTTAAATTTTATTTCGTTTATTTCAGGTGACCAAGCTACTTAAGCGAACAGAAAGCTTTGTCAGCGTGCAGGAAGAGGAGCGAGAAGGGCGGCTCAATGCTCAAGCAAAGAAGTTCACCCAGCGAGCTAAAGGCGACCAACTACCTGCATCGTCTTCTAAAGTGGTCAGCTCTTACCCTTCTCACACTCCTGTTGCGCCACTACCTGGAGGTGATGACTCGTTGTCTTATACTGGCAGTGGTCCCAAGCTCAAAGACGTACTGATGGCAAGTGGTGGCTACAAAGGACTCCCCAGTACTGGGCAGTTCTCGCCTCAGCACAGAGTGGCCTCGTACGGGGCTTCCAGCTACCCGTACATGCCAGGCGCTGCCGGCAGCACTTCGAGTGCAGCACCTGCTACTTATCTTGCTCATGCTTCTACTGGTGCAGTGGCAGCCACCACAGCTGCTCCAGCCGTCACTGGAAATTTTTCTGCCATGCCTGCACCTCCAAGTGGCATATCTGCATCTTCGTACACACAGCCAGGGGCATCTTACTCTCCTGCACCTGTTACAGGCTATGGTACTGCTTATCCAGCTTACCCACCGTCGGCTCCCTCTCCTGCTCCTCAAATTCCCCTGACTCAGTTTCCAGCTGCTACAAGTTCTACTGCAGTGTCTTCGTGCCGGGCTCCTGCTCCGTACGCTCCTACAAGCTATCCTCCAGCTTCAACTGCTGCGCCTTTTACTGCACCGTATGCTGCACCGACTTCTGCTCAGTACCCTGCTGCTTCCTATTCTGCAAATTCTCAGCCTTCTGCTACTATTACTTTGACGACTACACCTCAGCCCAATTCAGTCCCAGGGACACGGTATACGCAGGCTCAGACTGCTTATAGTGCTGGTGAAGTAACTTCACAGACAATGATCTCGGCGGTGACTGGAGTACCTTCAACAACGAGTGCACTTCCTGTGAGTTCAGTGTCTGGCACGTCTACGACTAGCCTAGCAGAATACAATAAAAACATTCCTTCATCTGTGCCTGCTGGTGCCGTATCAAGTGGTGCAGGCTCTGTACCTTACGTTGCTAACCCATATTACTACGCTAATCAAAGCTATCCTGGTAGCAGCTTTGCGGCTGTGGCTGGCCAGCAATATTCTGGTGCACCTGCTGAGGGCAGTCAGCAGTATCTGGGAAACTTTGCTGGCACCGGTCTTCAATATCCTAGTAACTCTGCTGGGGCTGCTCCGCCGTATCCTAGCGGCTCTGTAACTCCTCAACAGTATCCTGGTGGCTCTGCAACTGTTCAACCGTATCCTAGTAGCTCTGCTGGAGCTAGTCAACAGTATCCTGGTGGCTCTGCTGGAGCTGGTCAGCAGTATCCTAGTGGCTCTGCTGGAGCTGGTCAGCAGTATCCTAGTGGCTCTGCTGGAGCTGGTCAGCAGTATCCTAGTGGCTCTGCTGGAGCTGGTCAGCAGTATCCTAGTGGCTCTGCTGGAGCTGGTCAGCAGTATCCTAGTAGCTCTGCTGGAGCTGGTCAGCAGTATCCTGGTGGCTCTGCTGGAGCTGGTCAGCAGTATCCTAGTAGCTCTACCGGGGCTCCTCCGCCGTATCCTGGTGGCTCTGCAACTGTTCAACAGTATCCTGGTAGCTCTGCAACTGTTCAACAGTATCCTAGTAGCTCTGGAACTGTTCAACAGTATCCTAGTAGCTCTGGAACTGTTCAACAGTATCCTGGTAGCTCTGGAAATGTTCAACAGTATCCTGGTAGCTCTGGAACTGTTCAACAGTATCCTGGTAGCTCTGGAAATGTTCAACAGTATCCTGGTAGCTCTGGAACTGTTCAACAGTTTCCTGGCAGTTCTGCTGGTGCTGGTCAGCAGTATCCTGGTAGCTCTACTGAAGCTGGAGCTGTTCAACAGTATCCTCTTGTGCCACCACAAGTGTATCCTGTTGGCACTACAGTTGCTGCACAGCCTTACACTGCTGGAGCTTTTGTTGGCAGTCGGCTAGTCCATCCTGTTCCTTATCCATCTGGGGCCACTACACACAACCAGGTATATGGCGGAGTGGCCAGTACAACTGCTCCAGTTCAGGCTCAACCTGCCATCCCCACGGCCAGTGGAGCATCATGTGTTTCTACCATCTCGTCTCAACCACAATTGGCAACCGGCATGAGCACAGCTGTATCAGGTTTGCCCCAGTATCCTACACCTGCTGCAAGTATGGCCCCATTACGGGCTCCTTATGGCACCCCTTCTCAGCAGTTCAACTCGCCATACGCCTCCCAACACAGCTACCATACACCACAGCACCTCATGTCACCGTTCGTTCCCAATCAATATCCTAGCGGCACGGCGTCCTTCACACCCAGCATGTCCATAGCTTCCAGCTTTAAATCCTCCATGCCATATCACGTGGAGAGCGTTTCTTATCACTCGACGATGGCTACTGCATCCACATCGGGCGTTACCGTCGTGTCCTCTGTGGATGCCTCAGATGGGCGTCCTCCATACCGCCACCCTAGCGCGGCGGCCATACCTTCATACTACTACGCGCGAGCAGGTGCTGGGCCTGCCAGTAACATAACTCCTTCATCTGCGGGATCACCGCTACCTTCAGCTGGCTTTGGTCTGAAAAATGGTGGCCCAGCTAGTAGTACAGGCCAGGCGAATGATAATTATGGCTCAGCGAACCCTAGTGTAAGCTCTGAGTATCCTATTTATTCCCAATTGGGTAGTCAACCTTATAATAATGCTACTGCTGCTGCTCCTCCTCCTCAGCAGCAGTATCCTGGCCTGCCTCAACATCCACAACTTGCTCAAGCTCAGCCCGTTCATCCTCAGCCGGCAAGCCAGCATGCCCAAGTCCCTGTCTCGCAAACCCCTATTGCAAGAGATGCTACGACATCGAAGAAAGGCATCTCAAATCTAGACTTGCTCTCTGGCATTGAGCTAGCTGGTCCCAGTTCTATTTGGACACCCTTAACTCCTCAGCCTTCTAAAGCCAGCGTTACTGAATCTTCCGTTCCGTCGGCCGAACTCAAGAAGACCACAGCTATGAATGGCTCATACAGTTTTGTTGCTGTGGCTACTACGACTGCTGCTGCTTCTCTTAACTCCATGACTGTCTCTTCTGTAGCTGCCTCCGCTCTTACAGCTCCAAATGGACTCCACGCTACTCCTGCCTCTGGGACAGGAACAACTTCGACACTATCATCCATCTCTGGCTCAGTGAGTAAAGTTACCACTCCTGAAACTTCGTGCGCAATTTTTGCTATTTTTTCATTCACTTATTTCTCACCTGGAAATAAAATTTGCATAGCACAATTTTGCAACTTATTTCTATTTCTCAGTTCACTTCGTGAGTGATTTGTATATTATTTCTATTTATCGGATTTCACTTCCTATGTGTAGGTTTTATTCAATGTAGAGTCTTTTCAACCTTGTTTCACGCTCATTTTCATGGATTATTGTTGATTATTGTTTTTGTTCACAGCCTGTTCATGAGGGAAATGCTGTTGCTGTAAGCGACGCTGTTGCTATTTCAACTGCAACCCTCAGCATCGCTGCGCTTGCCCAGGTCAGCTGCTCATTATTATTTTAAGATTAGCTCATCTAATTAGTCACGAATTTATTTGCAGAAGAATAGAATAGGGCAATAGAAACCAGACGTTTGGTCTATTCTTGGGTTGCTACCCTAGTCTCATTCCGTCTAAAGCAAAGGCATCAATCACTCACGTACATCTCGATCACGTTAGTGAATTGTCACGTACACGCCCTTCCCTCACTCACAGACAGTTTAGTCACACACATGTACTACAATCATACACTGGCCCCATGAGTTAGGGACATAGAATCATTACGTTATAATACTTGCGGGTTCCTAATCTAATATTTGTCGAAACGAATTTTGAGTGTGTTCACAGTACCAGCCGAAACGATGTTTTCGGGTAACTGGTTCCAAGTTGCGGCAACTTTAACTGGAAACAAGTTTAGAGCTTGGGATATCTTAAAGTTTCTTATTATTAGTTTGTGGCCGTTATTTCTGGTTTTCTCCATTTTATTAATACTTCATAGGGTAGGAGACCAGAGTTGCATTGCATATTCCAGATGTGGCCGGACTAGCGCTTTATAGAGCCGTAATATTAGTAAGAGCAGAGTTGTGTGTTTGATTTTTTGGCTGTGTATTACCAGTGAATGACGGCATCAGAGGCTTTGGCCTACGGAAAGTTAAGTTCCTAATTTGTAACAATAGAATGTCGCAGTGGTGCCTTCTTGTCGAAATTTGGTGTTAACTTTTCAGGACACTGTCGTGTTTGTGCTTGGTAGAACAGCCTCGCTCTCCACTCGTTTTTATTATAAATGGGCGTGTCGGAGAAATCCTTCTTTGAATTCTATTGCGTTGATTTCAGAGCAAGAAGGCCGCTCCTCCGCAAGATCCCTTAGACGACCCAGGGACACTGGCCGCCCTCACAGCGGACACAGAGAGGCTCCACAAGACGGTCGAGACCCAGGAGCGCCGCAGCCTCAACGGCGCCACTAACCTAGAGATGAAGTGGCGTGAGATCATGGATGCCGTTGAGGCGAGGTGTAAAAAGGCAACGGTGTCCGTGGGGCGCTGCTACCCCTTCAAAAATAGGTTTCCGGATATTCTGCCCTACGACCACAGCAGGGTCGTGCTCACTGACACCTCAGATGACTACATCAACGCCTCACACGTACAGGTGACATTTCCGTTCACTGCTTGATTCACGCTGTCTTCAATCCTCAATGATATTGCGAGGAGTTGAACCCTTTATTGACCACATTTTTTCCTCGAGAGAGAAATACTATACAACCACAGGCTGTTTATTGACTGAGCGAACATGTGACCGGTGAGATCTAAACAAGCAGAATCGTAGCATGTGATGACAGTTCTATGACGAGTGCAGTACTAGTTTGATAAACACCGTAGGTTTTGTTTTTGCACACTCTTTTCAGTGAGGAGTTCAGGATTCGTTTGGGTGGCATTGCGTTAAACCGAAAACACTTAACGATTGAGAATACGAATAATTGCCTAATATTGAAGCTTTTGTTAGCCTCTGACTTTCAATTTGGTTGTGGCAAGGGTCAAGTTGCCTTATCGTTGCAGACAGAGCTACTCCGATGCTCGTTAGAATTTTTTTAGGATTAACCTCATTTTCGATCAATTTCAATGCTTAACACATCACAATTGCATGGGTTGTTTGTGTTAGTATTTATTTTTTTCGTTTTGCACTTCCTGAAAATAGGAAAAGAGTAATACCTACTCATGTATATATATGGAGACTTCATGTCTACAGCAAACACCAAAGCTTCAATTTCAGCCTATCGTCATTATATTTTTCAAGTTTTGTCGTGTGTTGCATTTATCGTCTTATACCCTGGAAAATGGTCTTATACCCTGGAAGTTAACATCACTTTCTGCTGTTTGTGTACCATAAATTATTTGTAATTGTTACTTTTCACAGTCCTTCGTTGTGATAACATTACGTTGTGTGGAATGTACCCTGCTGGATGAGAGTCTCAGAACATTGACTTGATGTGCAGGTCAGGGGCAGCCACAGCTTCCCATTTGTTGTGACCCAGGCTCCAACCCCCAACACCGCCGCCGACTATTGGCTCATGATATGGCAACTGCAGACCGAACTCATCTTGTGCCTCCACACGCTGCCGGAGGTGATACTTCTCTACCATCATTGCATTAGATACATAACTTTTATTTCTGTGCTTATGTCATCCTGCCGACTTCTCTGTTATGAATGTCATTTAATTTACCTGAGCACAAACACCACTCTAAATATCATAGGTATTAGATTAAATTAAAATTCCAAGGTATTAGTTGTCAATATTTTAATCGCTGCGGATCTGAGATACGTCATTGCGGCGATATGTAAAAATTGATGTTACTATTCATACTACATTTTTTCTGATAAAAAAAGCTGGGAATAGCAGACATGCACTACCTAAGAATTATTAAGAAGTATGTAACTATATCATTTTTAGAACTTTCAAAACTTAGGTTAACGACTGAATCAATGTTTGAGCTAACAAAATCAATTTAATTCACTATTGATTAATTAATGCATGCCATGACGTGTTCGCCATTGCAGGATTTCAAACTTCCATACCTATAAAAATGTTTAAAATATTCCCTATCTTGATGGCCGAGAATGAGACTCGCGTAAAAACAAATGAAAAGTGTAGGAGATTGTCCTGTTGAAGCAATTAAAATTAAATCTCTAATTCCATGACAAGTTAAACATGGCTCTAATATTGCGAACCACACCGTAGGCACGAATAAACCCTCACTTCTCTCGTGTCCCACACTTTAGGCACGAATAAACCCTCACTTCTCTCGTGTCCCACACTTTAGGCACGAATAAACCCTCACTTCTCTCGTGTCCCACACTTTAGGCACGAATAAACTCTCACTTCTCTCGTGTCCCACACCGTAGGCATGAATAAACCCTCGCTTCTCTCGTGTCCCACACCGTAGGCATGAATAAACCCTCGCTTCTCTCGTGTCCCACACTTTAGGCACGAATAAACTCTCACTTCTCTCGTGTCCCACACCGTAGGCATGAATAAACCCTCGCTTCTCTCGTGTTCCAGATCAAGAACGCGTCATACTGGCCGGAGGGTCGAGAAGCTCAGCAGTTCGGGGACGTGACTGTGCAGGAGCACAACAGTGGAGAGGGAGGAGGTGGGGCTTGGATGCAGAGGCTGTTCCACCTCACCAGGACCACCGCCTCCGGCTCTGCCTCCACCACACGAGCTGTTATCCACCTCCAGTTCCTAGGCTGGCCGCCAGGGTAAGACGCTCACGACAGATTTGGTAGCTATGAATGCATTTGATAGCGCCAGAAAGCACTAGCTGTGTAAGCTGTACAGGTGCGTAAATTTTCCTACAAGGTTATAGATCACATGTTATATGAATGTATGATATTCATCCTGAGGCTAGTACCATTGATACCGCGTAAGGATCATTAGCATCGAATGACTTTAATATCAGGCTTCAATTTTATCCTGACTCCTTAGCGGGCTGAAATTACGAAGTTTATATGGTTGGCAGGGGCATTCCCAACCACCCGAGTCCGCTCCTGCAGCTGTGCGGCGAGGCTCTGTCACTGTACCACCAGCAGCGCGTGCGTCAGCGTCCTGTGGTGGTCACGTGTGTGGCAGGTGTGGGACGTTCCTGTGTTGCCGCACTGCTCACTGTCTTCCTCAGCCACCTGCACACCGGTCAGTAACAATCTTAGCAATGTTTATAGTAACCACATTTTCAAGTGTTGTCTGTCGCTGCTTTTTTAACTTTTTTCCAGTTCTTGTCTGTGTTTCAACTTTCAACTGGTACAATGATTTTTTTTTACACTTTTTAGGTGCTGTATGAATCGTAACTTTTTTTTAGGAAGTTAGTCGTGCTGATTAGTCTAGTTCCAGCCACCATGGACGCGCCAGAACTTCTCATGCTCCCACACACGTTAAGTTTTCTAATGGGCTCTCTTGTGGGTTACATTAAGTGCCACCTCTTCAATAATATATTCAATTGTTTCTTAGCCTAGTTAATTAATTATGGTGACAAGGCATGGCCAGTTAGCCTGTATGTTCTGGCAGAAGACTTTCAAATTGAGTTTATTTTTGGTATTTTATGACACAAATCCACTGCTAACCTTGTATTGAGTCAACATCTTGTATTCATGTCAAAGTATTGTCAAGTCTTTTGACCGAGTGGTTACATTTGTCAGATATGTCAATGGGAATATCAAAGGGCTATCGTGGTAACATAACTTCAAGAGCGAGAGAACTGAGAAACCTTTATTCTGCTGAACATATTTTATAAAATGAAATAATACTTTGCCCACTATGTATATTGTTTTATTTATGAGATACGAGTAGAATTAATTCATACTTGAAGAATGACGTCAGTGGCTTTATTCGTACTTGTAGAACTCGCTGGCATTTCATGATGCAACTGATTTTTTGCGTTTTTTTTATACACTTGTTAACGTTCGTTGCACAACGCAGGTGGAATGGTGTGTGACCTACAGAGCCTGTGCGAGGACGCCTGTGTGGCGCGTCGTGGTGGCCTGCAAGACAAAGACTACCTCGCCTTCTTGTACTCCGCTGCTCTATACGCTGCGCAGGAACTTCTCATGAAGCGTCAGTCCTTACCATGCACTGTACAGTTATTAAAAGTTATTTCTTGGTTATAATGGCAGAAGAACATAAACAATTTGCAAAACTGCATCCCGCATGATGCATTGTGCAGCGAAGGATTAATTTTAGTTTTATTGCGAGGCCTCACTGCAGGATCTTTTTAAATTCAATGAAACCCCATTAATACAACTAACAACTAGTGTGAAAAAAACATGTCCGTGTGCAAATTGTATTTCTGAGCTGGGAATTGCTCGAGTAAAACAAATAAATAAAATTACTAACGACGAATAATTAAGGAATAACGTTCGCAGGCATGTAATCAGCAAACACGCGGAAGTCCAAAGCGTAGACGTGTCTGTGATACGCAATCTTCATTCTTCTCCTTCCCGTGCGTTTACTTCTGAACACAGTAACTGAATTCCTAAATCTAGACTACTCATGTTGTATAAAATACAACAATTATGCTTCGCTTGTTTCATCAGTTTTCCTTCATTGGTCTGCTGATTTCAGCTTCGTAAGAATTGCAAGTCGTGCTGGTCAATGTTTGTCTGCCAAAATTTTGTATCAAAATTTATACTAGTAAAACTTAGTTTCCTAAAATCTAGTGACCAGTTCGAACAAGGTGCACCTTATTTTCTGAAATATTGTGTTCTCTACGTATACCTTCTCATAACTTGAGCAGCACCTCCACTAAACTTGAGGTTCAGTAAGACAGTTGTTCAACGTATGCATCGTCTTGACTTCAAATCTTCTATAAGACCTACACCAGGAGCAGCGATCATGTTCAATCTCTTCTAGTACTGTAGTAATTGCGGTTTCAATTCTCCAAAAATGCTTCACTGATTTTCCCTTTCTCCCAATCTATAGAAGCGAAAGTCATGTCAATAGTTATCGCTCTTAGTTTTGTAATGATCATGACTAAAACTAAATGGGAACTAACTAAAACATAAGTCTCTTTTAGTGCCTACGTAACGGCGCTTACTTTGGGCAAATAAGTGTTCTACGTCTGGGACGAACGCAGAGCGTGTCTCGGGGCTGCATGGTATGAAAATGCTATGTATCACAAAGTGTTCACTGCTCTACAGGAGGAATATTGACGAACAAAGCGACGTTTGAAGAAGGGCCTCTGGAGAAAGGCCACCGCCAGCACGTGCGCCACCCTTCAGCCGACCTGCTTGCCGCAACCTGCGACTTCAACCGACTCAAATGCAAGCTCGGACTTGACCAGCCAGGTAGTTAGCTAATGTGCAACAAGTCAATCTCCTATTTGATGATAATTTTTGTTTTTTTTGTATTGTAGTTAGTTTCTACAATATTCCAGTTATGATAATGCTTTGTTAATCTTGGCAACCGTCAGTTGGTCATTTAATAAGCAGTTAACTCTTTAAAATTGTTTGCATACTCTACCTGCTGATTATTGATATAGATTAGCGATGAATCGAAAATTAAAAAGTGATGACACTTATAATACAAGAGCAGTTTACTGCAATGAAAGCCTGCGCTTTGTCTGTAAGGGATTAGATCCTCCTTATTTTATGAAATGGAGGGTCTTTTTATTGTTTTGAGGATGCGCTTTTGATTGAGGGTATCGATATTAAAGAGTATGTGAGTATCACCGTGAGTATATTACAATTTTGTTTATTAGCTGTGGCAACTCAACATATTCGAGTTGTCTCATTGTATGGTTTAATTTAGTGGATAATTACTACTGCAATTTCACAGCTCATTCGTTTGTAAGGGTACAGGCTGTTTTGCCATTTTAGGTGGTTTACCTCTACCCCATCATGTAAGTACGATTTCAAGAGGTGGGGCTGTACATTTTCTGGAAGTAATTTTTTTTCTTGAGTGCAGATGACCAGCCAAGCACTGCACAGAAGGACCAGGCAGAAACAGAGTCGTGCAGCGTAGATTGGTCTTCGTCCTCGGAGAGTAGTGAACAGAAAAACACTTCTCGAGTTGACACAGTGACCAGTTCATCAACAACCGTGCCTCCCGCTTCTTCTGTCTCAGGGTTGCCTCTCCCCCCGAATTTAGCCGCGAGTTTAGACCCCCAACAGCTCAAGATAGAACCTGCCGCTCCCGGGAAAGGAGCTAAAATAACGAAAGAAAGTTTCGAACGGCCTTCAAAAGCAGGATTGACCTCTCGCCCCCGCGACCCAGATGATCCTCTCAGCGATCTCGATCCTCTCTGGACTCTCAAAAAGTCCGAGTGAAAAACTTTTATAGTTGTCATAATTGGCTGCAAGTTAACATCCATATCTTTTGGGTCCGGCTGTGTCACTAATGATAAGGATCTCACCAGGTGCTCTATTTGTGGACGTGGTATCGCTTTCTTCATGTTTATGACTCCAGTTGTCTCTTAGCTTCCTGAATTTGAAATAGAAATCTATGTTTCAAAGAAAAGTCTCGACTAACGATGGTACGTTCTATATTAAAATTACGCATGCGTGTTGTGCGTGAGAATGACAGTATCGATATTAATGCCAAATTCTACCGCATGACGCTCATTACTAGGGCCTGCGATGACTGTACAGATAAACCTAAAGCACTATTGTTACATCACGCTTGAAAAACACGCTACTGAATTTATATCTGTTTTGCATATTTACGCAGTCAACATCACTGATGTCAACCACTGGCACGTGTGTGACTATTGATTGTAAACTATACATGTTGGCTGAGCTTAAATGAAAATTGTTTGTGTTGCGAGCGGGCTAATTTAACTGTGCAAAGACGCAGGAATTGGGTTGGCAGTATATACAGTGAAAAATAGTTATTGCTGTACAATTTCCAACTGCTTCTGCTTGGCTCGCACACTGAAGTGCAGGTAATGTGAAGTTAAGTCCGTGCGAGCCTTTAGAAATGCTTCCCGTGCGCGCCCTGTGCAGCGAGTTTTGTGTTGGGTTAATTCAACTTTACAAAATCGCTTTCACTGTCTTTTGTAGCTGTTTCAAGAATTTATTTGATTTTTATTTTGTCCGTATCTCGTTTGTGAGCATTTTCAGTGCACCCTGTTGAGAGTGTACGGCACAGAACACGTGTTACGCTATCACCTTGTCGAAACTGCTCGTCTCTCTTGCGTCATCAAGATGCATCAACTACACTCTGTATCGAGGTGAGCTCACCCTTCTTTTATCATTCGCTAATACCCATGTTTTGGTAAAAAATTAGTTAGCTCGTAGTTTTGTTGAACTTCAGATACTTCAACTGCTAGTGAGTACGTCTGATCTTGTATTTTCGCTTATTCGATGTTGGTACTGAGAGATAACGCATTGTTGCAGGGGCTTATTTAAGTTGACCTTTGTTTATGAGGCTTAACTTAATGCATTTAAGAAACCTGGGAGTTTGCTAATTCTGTGGAAAAATAGAACTGATGACCCTGAGTTAGTTTCACTAAATGTTGGTAGTCAAACTGCTAAATTAGCCATCCGTTTATATGTGTGTATTCAATGTCAGGCTGTGCGCTGCCTTTGTTAGTATATTAGTTGTGAGACATGTGGAAGATTTTGGTGCATTTTTTTCTGGGCTGTTCTAACATGAAGTTAAGATTTTTATCGAGATAGAGAATGTATAGCTAAGACCCACATCAGATAAAAATAGAGCATTAGTGGGGAGCAATATAAGTGTTGTAAGTACCAGGGTACTACTTATTAACTGCAGTCTAACACTGGAAAAACTATCTAAATTTTGCCCATGTTCATGATGGAGAAGCATCTTTGAGATCGACACATTTCGTCGTGGGCAGCAATGAACTCCGTAAGGAAGCGTAGCCTAATAATTTAATATCGATACTGGTGCACTCCTTAGAGAACAGTTTTGTTCAGTCCTGTAGTGATCGCTGTCACGCGGATCCTATGTAGACTGGATTCATTTAGTTTTCTCGGTTTATCTTTTGTGTTACTTAGTGACTTAAGTATTTGTAGTAATTTTTCGTAATGCCTTCCGTAGTTGCATGCGATTCTTATATTTTTGCAGAACGGAAAGTTCTTTATTTATCTGTTAGAAATTCCCATTTGAGTGGAGATACACCTGGGAACACATATATTTGCGTAGTCTTTGTATTTATGTATACTTTTCTCTTTGTGCTTAACGTTCAAACAATTAATCGGAGGCTATAGGCTGTACTGACACAGCTGAATTATCTTTATTATATACTCAGATTCTCACCACGAAACAATTAAGCATCTACGTTTCAGTTTCCTATCGCCTTCTTCAAAGTAGCAAATGGAAACCTGTTTCTCAAAGAACATGTTTCAGATTAAGTTTTAGTTTGTTCTATCATTTGGATGTTATTTATTAGTTATAACATTCACGTCATGGCTAACGGCTATCCATGTCTACTATGACATTCAAGTATTACTCAATCACTTCTAAAAATTATGTTATGGCACGAAAACTCAGTCTGATGTCAGGACAGCATGCTAAGCTGTCGTAAATATTATGGTTCCCAGGATGTAAACGCCAGTCTCGAAATGTACTCTGACAAGTGATAGTTCATTCCTTCCATGTAATAGTTACTGTAGAATTTATTATCTTATGCATTACGTTATGACTAGATTTTTATTAGTTCTATCTCACTTGTCAACCCCCAGTATTTATTACTCGTTTACATAAACAGAATTATGAATTCATAAAGAAGCGTTTCTAGGGCGAAACTCCTCCGTGTGTTGTGCCTATTTTTCTTTCGCGCATACCATGCAACATACTGTGTGCAGTACTTCATTATCATCAGTCAGCTGTGACATTTATGCCAGTCTGAGTGCGAAAGTATTTGTATTGACTTGAAACAAATTTATCTGGCTCAACTTACTAGTGATATGTTACGCCCTAATTTTGAGTCGAGATTTATTTCTATTCAGCACTTCACCTAAGAAAATAATTTCAAGGTTATAATTGGCGATTGTTAGGCTACAAAAGGTCATTTTTTCTGTAAATTATGATGTTAAAGCTCTTTATTGCCAACATATGCATAAAGCTACGAACCTAACGCATTCTCTTTTTGCGGCATGATCTCCGTTCAAGTCATCGCGATTATAAACTTTTCTGTGCCTTATGTTGTGCGATACATGTACAAGTATCGCATCTCTTCGCTGTCAGTTAAATGTCATTTTTTTGCCGTTGTCAATGATCTTAATACACTTGAAATATTAATACTATCAATATGTTCACAGAAACTTGCAGCTGGCGTGTAATGTCACACAGACTGCACATTTTGTGTCTGGATTTGGCTTTGAGACAAAGGTGAGACATCAGTGGACAGACGCTGGCTGGCAGTTTCGAATGTTTCTCTGTCATGGTAGAATAGATGATGCGATTTGCGTCATGATTTTCGTGTATGATTTTTTTCGTGCATTCGGAGTTTCCACTCGATTAGTTCACAAACCGTTCAGTGTTACTTGTATACTTTTATGACCTCGCAAATCATGGAGTTCACTTTCCGTTCGTTACTTTTGTGTTTTATCAGGCGCCCGGAAAGGTTTGTACGTTTTTTTAAATGATTAATTCAAAAAATCGCGCAAACCTTTAGACCAAATGTTAACTTTTCATGAAGAAAAATTGTTGAATAGAAACTATTCAGAAAATTACTTGTATTTACGTTTTATTGTAGCCTTGTTTAATCATAAATATATTCATATCTTGTAATGGTTATATTATAACTCGTGCATACTTTAGCAATATTAAACATGAGAAAATTAAAATTCTTTTTTTCTCATTGAGGTTATATAAGTGAGCAATTTGGTCAGTCTTTAACTTATTAGCCAACCTGCTAATAAGTTAAAGAATTTAAATTTAAAGTTAAATTTAAATTAATTGAAAAGTTGAAGGTTTCTGTAATACCGTCCTAATGACCATTAAAAATAGACGAAAACTATTCGGAACATTCACTTACTGGAAACTGATGAGTGAAGCATTTACTTTTGGGGAGAAGTAAGAACAGTGCTGAACAGCATTACATCGATGATGGAATTATATTAATCCCGTTGCAACGACGCTTATTTCTACGATAATCACTTCATCGAATAATGGTATCAACAGATGTATCAGGACTAGCAAACAGTCACTACATCAACTTGCGCATGCATCCGAAGATTGTTAAAATAGAATTGGTTTTATTCTGGCTGGCTGATTGTTTTTAAAATTATGTTGCGTGATCTGCTGGAAGGAGCTTAACACATCACTGATGAATTAAATCTTAAATTTCCTTCCCAAGAAAGCGACGAATCGACTAAAATAAATCTCGCCCCTCTCAACACAACACTGCAGGTAATACTTGCTTTTGTTGGCCACTCACGTCTTCACAGCTACAGCCAGCGTTTGAAGGACACAGTACTTGAACAATACTTCATTATACAAGGGCGCGTCTATTCCTCGACATTTGCGCGTATTGAGCTGAGATGAACCCCACTTGCGTCCGTGTGCTTGCAATACGTTCCTTGTTAGGGTGGATCGCCCTCCTGTTGTTGAGAAAGAGTAAAGGTAAGTCAGCAATAGATATGTATTACTGACACGTAATATCACAGTTCAACTCTCAACACTTCACATGCGTAAGACAATATCATGGAGCACGTCACATCAATCTTCAAGTTATGTTCTAAGGAACAGCTATTTTTCGGTTGTCGTCGTTTAGTAAGAGTTCTTCGAGAGAAGTGATTAGACCGTCTTCGCGGCTTGCACTTATTCACTGACACGATCAAAATCGAAGCAAAGATTGGGGGCCAAGATCGTGATGCAATAATTAGAATCGAGAGCCAAACTCAGAGCAGGAAACTTGAGATCCGTAAACCGAGACCTGTCCAGATAAGGACTAATAAGTAAATTGAAATAAATACAAAATTTAGCAAAAGAATCCATATCACGAGACAACATTATAAGACAACTGTTGAGTAGAACACTAAAGCATCGTACCTAATTAGCTGGCTGTTAAAGAAACAAAAAACGAGATGCCGTGAGGCAGCTTCTAACCCGAGGCCGTGAAATTTAATAACCGTATCAAAACGGCTGATCGATCTTTTAGCATCCCCGTCATAAATACTCGAATGTAGAGACTTGAGTGATACGAAACTCACTGGTGATATTTGCTGCCTGACACAATAGTTATTATTCAAAATATACAACACAACTCCTTCAAACACAATCTAAATCATTTGAATGAAACGTGACCACATTAAAATGAGATTTGGCAATACCATTTAGCTGTCAATTAACTCACTGTTTCACAAAAGGAAATCTTCGTTAAAACTGTTGCTTAAGGCTATACAAAGGAAAACCTTGGTGATGCATTTTGAATTGCAAACTGCGTGGTAAACTCAAATCTCAACAATACGAATACTGTAGACACTAAGTAAATTATTTACCGCATTGTGGAATAATGTACGACGAGAAATCCGTCGAATTAGTGAAAAACAATCAACGGAATTAAACGAACAGCTAAGCCTACAGGAACATCTAGGATACGCTAAAATGACACGTTTAAGGAATATTTGGTAAGTAAGTGAAACGCCAATCTCCCTAACACATTGTCAATAGAAAACTTACCCGTCAGAGAGAATGAAAGCGCGAATAGAATTGTTGTTCACTGGGTAATGGTTGCGAGGGAACTGACGGGCACTTAACCCTGAAGACTCGTGGTGGACTATGATCTTCTATAGACGAGTCACAATTTTAAGTCACGACTACGATTAAATTTTTCACTTTGAAGTACTAATCGTAAGTGGCGTGAAATAAGCATAAAAATTAGCTAAAATATTACTAAATTTAGTTATATTTTAT
Organism: Trinorchestia longiramus; assembly: GCA_006783055.1. Lineage (NCBI taxonomy): Eukaryota > Metazoa > Arthropoda > Malacostraca > Amphipoda > Talitridae > Trinorchestia > Trinorchestia longiramus. The sequence goes on from VCRD01000087.1 coordinate 23,860, forward strand.
ACTAAAATAATCACGATATTTTAGCGGCACCACAATGTTACGCTTTACAAGAATTAGTAACTAGACATGCCTGGTATAGGGTTTTCCTCATTCTGATCAGCCTAGAAAGGAATTACGTAATAGAAAAAAAATGTTGCGTTATTCATTGATGAGAGTATTGACTGGACATGAATAACTTTATGAACTTACCTCAAACCATAAAATTTACTGGTATGGGCCCAAGTACGAAGGATAGGCAAGCAGATACGCAGCTGCAGTGATGGCTTCAGCTGACAGATTGACGGGCGAATGCTGAGAGGAAAGTTGAGGAAGGGACAGATTTCCTGGGAGGTGTGGAGCAGGGCTGGCAGATCCTGACCGTGGGTACCATGAGGAGCTCGCTTCCATGGAAGCATCGATGATGCTTGCTGAACTGGATACTGCTAGTAACGAGTAAGTTGAAGGTACACCGAGAGGACTACTTGTAGCGTTATTATTTTGGCTGGGCACGTATGATGACTTGCTTGTCCTACTACTAAGATCAACCAGTGTCCGTTGACTGGGGCGCGATTTGCTCAGTGCCGAGTTTAAGCCGTCCAACTCTTCTGGATCATCTTCGTCGTCGTTTTCCGTATGGTCTTTACTTCCGTGTACTTTGATCACGTGGGTCCTCAGATTGCAACTCCGCGTGAAGCCTTTTGAGCAGATCTCACACACAAATTCCTTGACGCGCTCAGATAGACCAGCCACGTTACTTTTTTCCTCGTTAATAGCGATCCATCCATGCACACGCCGTAGGTGCTTTTGCAGCAGATCTGTCCTGGCCACAGTCTTGCCACACACTTCGCACGAGTGCTTCTCAGACGTCCTATGACATTTAAGGTGCACTGCAAGCTTCTCCTTTGACTTGAAAAATTTGTGACACACGTGGCACTCTTCCCTGGTTTCATGCAGCTGCTGGTGTTTGAGGAATACCTCGCGCCGGTGAAAGGAAGCTGGACACTTGGAGCACTGCAACTCTCTGTTGATCTCGTGGGTTCGTTTATGTGCCAACAGTCTGTCTCTGCGAGTGAAAGATCTGAGGCAAAAATTACAATCAAAAGAAGCTTCCTTGTGAGTGCTCATGTGCCGTTTTAAGATATCTTTCCTCGCAAACATTTTACCACAAACGCTACACTTCGGTTTATTTTTCTTGTGAACCACCTCCATGTGCGTGTCGAGATAATCATTTCTAGAGAAAGCTTTACTACACAGCTCGCACACATAAGGCTTCTCCTGCCAGTGCTTCCGCATGTGCATTTCTAAATTAAACTTAGAAGAACAAGCGACACTGCACTTGTGACACGGATATCTAACTCTATTGTGGGCCTGCACATGTGCTTTCAGGTACTCGGCTCGGGAAAATGCTTTTGGACAAATACTGCACACATGAGGCTTCTTTTGACCGTGCGAGAGTAAGTGTCGCTTGAGGCTCTCCTCACGACCGTAGGTCGTGCCGCACTTGTCACACTTGAAAGCCTTCACACCTAGGTGAATTTTGACATGTTGCACTAGATAGTTGTGCACAGAGAACTTTTTCAGGCACACCGGACATTCGTACAAAGAATTATCCGGCAGAGAATGTTCAGTTTTCATGTGCTGCCGGTAGTCCGATAGGCTGCGACCAAATCGAGCTTTGCAAACTCTGCACGTTAAATTTTCCGTCTTAGCAATAATTCGTTTAACTAGTTTGAAATTGGCATCTAACATTTTCTGGGATTGCTGTACTAATGTTGAATCGAAGCAAGCTGAGTCTGATTGTTGATCAAGATTAGGTTTCCTAAGCGGTTTTCGTCTCAAAGATTTATTAGGATCTTCAGACTGAATACGACTTGGATCAATTACTGATGAAACATCAGATACTGAAGGAAAAAACGATACATCCTGGAGGACATCGTCCCGCATGCGAATAACACTAGGCTTTTTTTGAGCTTTGCTCTTGCGTTTTCTTGCACCAGTTTCGACAATTTTAGATTCTCCCCATTTCTTAACGTCTTTTAACGTATTATGAGACACGGGAACGGCAACCCGAGTTTCGGTTTCATTTTGGATGTTCACTGATGAATACGAAGGTTGCTCAGTAGACAAAGGAACGTTAGGAGTGAAGTCTTCTGAACAACCTCCACCTTCTACGGCGTTCACATTTGACTCGTGCTCAATGATTCTCTCGTCCAGTCCAAAAGCTCGCGCAATATAAGGTAAAGTTAAATTGTCTTTGCAATCGAGGCTTTCTCTAAGATCCAAATCGGTCGAAGATCCAATGTGCTTAGAAAAGTCGGCAGACGACTGAGATCTGTCAAAGCTGCTTTGGAAAACAGATTTTTCTAATTCCATCTCACGCTCAGGAATAATGATGTGAATGTATTCATCACTAACCTGGAACACTCCACTGAACATATGTTTGTGAGCATACACAGGAGTGCCACTTTGCACTTTGTTGCGACACAACCAGCACTCGCTCACATTCATGGGAAAGTTCGTATTGAGGTTGAGAAGCCGTAATTGAAGGACAATCTTGCCGTCATAGCAAGTGACGCGACCATATACATCAGTGGGTTCCAAAGTCTGATTCAGACTTTGATTATTAGATGATCCGTGACCCTCGTCAAAAGATTCGCCGCTCCCACACACCACACCAAACAAATCCGCCTCGAGTTTCCTGTTAGGCTGGTTTGACGAGGCAGAGCAGCTTTGGTTGAGGCTGGAGTTCATATCGGGACACTCGAGTTTGGCGAGGATGGACTGCGCAGTGAGGCATGACGACGCAGACTTGTGCCGGGGCAAAGAATTTGTCAAGTCGGTCATTTGCGAGCCCGAGTCTGGAGCAGGGTTCAAGTCATCCAGACGAGGAAAGAAAAAATCAGTCTCTTCGCAGGTACTTGCATTTCTTGCCAAGTCCGGGCCAAGCTGCCGACATGAACCGCCAGCATCACCACCCGACAACGCGAAGGCGTGAAGATCTAATTCGTCTGAGAGACCTTCCAGCGTCCCACAACTGCTGGCGTCAGCCATGCTGCACATACGTGAGGGCATAGAAATTTTAGCACCACGTTATTCTCCACAGACACTCTCGTGAAGGATTCGTTCGCCTCCTACTATAGGAAGATTGCTAAAAACAGATAATCATAACAATATAAGTAAAAAACTAAAATAAAAAACATAGAAGTACGTTCCAGTGGATGATGTATAAAGTCATAAATTTATAATATTCTAACCAAAATAGGAAGCTTACAAAATATCTGAGATGACAACGGTATAATTATGCTTTCAATTGCAAATAAATGTTTGAAATTGAACTATTTTAATTTGGGCTTACGTAGCTTGTTCGCATAAATCAAACGAAATAAGACATGTAATGTAAAAGTTTCTAATCAGAATTGGAGTTGAGGAATCCATTATATATTCAAGGAGCGCTAGCCATCGAATATACCCAGGTGTAAACACTAAGTACGCTACCCTCTTTTCATGCAGTTTCACCACCGAAATCACAAACTCTGTACTAGTAGTAACTAAAGAACTAAAATGCAGAAAAACTGAATCTTAAGTATCGATCTAATTTATAAAATATTCATCCAGTAATCGATTGCGGTAGACGCCGGGCTCTAACGAGAGAAAATAAAAGTTAACGATAACCTTAATACAAAACTTTACCTCACAACTTGGTGCAGAAACAGGCTTTGCTGATTTCACGGTGAGTAGCAGAAGAAGACTTTAGGGATCGTTCCGTCTGGAAAGTACTTTGAACGAGGACAGGTGATAACAATGCAATGAAGTGTAACAGGTATCCTACCTACCTTGTAAAGGGATATGAAGTTATTGATATAAAATAAATGATAGGAATCTTCAGCGTAGCCCGCAAGTGGATAATCTTACGAAACAACTGCCTGTTTTTTCACTAAAAAAATCAGACGAAGTGGGACCTCATTTATCTAAAATCTATATACATAAATACACTAGGCTCTCATCTGCTTCAGAAAAATCACAGTGTTTTCGCACTAGCAGAAAGGCGGTTTCTGCATCGACAGTTGACCATAAAACCTTGTCCACAAATATGTCGTGTCTGCTGCTCATCTCTATAGTAAAAAGAACATGGTTATTAATAAACTCAAGTGTTAATGACAATTTTCAACTGGAAAATAAGACCAAATCCAACACCAATTACACCAATTTATCCCGTTTTCCTATTATCTACAGACGAGTTATGTAGAGGTCAGCTAACGACGAATAGTGAATGCTCCTGTTCCTCCTCAACTTGATCAATCGTCAATACAATACTGAATAATAGCTAAATTACTGGTCTGTAAGCCTCAAATGACAATGATGAGAGAGAACAAGGTTGTTGCCTTGCTCTCAGCGTCCTCGAGTGAGGAGTCAACATGCAAGAATTTAGAATACGAGATTCACACAAAATTATACGGCGAGGGTAAATTATACTCCCTCTGGTTTCAAACACTTGGTGCGTTCAATTTTTGAAGTCGATCGAAAACCGTTGGGGCGGAGGGGAAAATATTGAAATACTTAACTCATGCATTATACTTTGATCGATATAGATCATACTATAAAAAAATTCAAAAAACAAAGCTAAAGAATTAATTTCCAAAATATTTTCCGAAAGAATGCTGGAATGTTTTTCCGACTGAGCACCAACTGTTTCCGACCACAGGGAATCTGAGGTAAAACGAATTGAATTCATACAAAGAACGCATTTTTAAAACTTGACGCAGATTAATTGCAACAAATTGTTTATATGAAAACGAAACCAACCAACTGTTCATACCTGTACAGGACCATAAAGATATACAAGTGTAATCTGAGTCACTAAAACCCTATGGACTATTGCATTGCACCTCTCCAATTATCTCTACTTTTTCAAATAAAGCATAGAATTTGCATTTTAATTCAGCGGTACATTGAATAATTACGTAGCAAGCACGACTTGAAGACACAGAGGCACTGAGGGTGACCGGGGGATTGCACCATAGTCCCCAGGCTGAGCACCGCTGTAGATTACTCACCAACACTTCTTGATGTGCAGTTTTACAATAACATATTATTACCATCATACTCCTTATTTAACCACCGCATCCACAACGAATAAAAGTGACAGCGTCAGTACTCTTCCAATACAGACGCCATAAGAAATGGACAGCACAAATATGTACTCTCGCACACCAAGAAGTATTGCAACATCTATGTCACGGCTGTGCAGCACAGCACAGGTAACCAAAGCGAGCGCCCGCCCCCTCGCGGTAGTCATAGAATACAAACAATTAAGAACTACTTAATTTGTCGAACTCACGGCTCACCGTTAGGAATGGGAGTGATCTTCCTTAACACGTTCACTACGTGTTGGTATGTATGTAATGTGTCACACCAGGTATACTATTTAAACCGCAATTTTGAATAACAGTAGGCAACGTGTTAAGATGCTAGACGACTACGAGTATTAATTCAAATAAAACACAAAATAGCTACCATTAGAGGTAAATCAGCAAATGAAGTCGGGGAAAGTATCTTCACAAAGTGAAGTTCCAAACGCGCTAAGTGACATAATCGTGATAAACGTCGCTCATGCCTCACCAATTTTAAAAGAAAAAGGTAAAAAGGAGAAAATGTATGGGTTGTTCAATTTTGAAATTGAATCATTATTGACAAGTAATTCAGTCCATCGACGAGTCCTCCCTACAAACTAACATGAAAAGACAACTGCAGCAGCTTGCAAAACTGAACAAATGGGAAAGTAATCAGACACAGAAAGATAAGAATAAATAATCGAACTAATGTATGTTTTTACAATACATAGACGTACTAAGAACAATCGACCGACATAAAATCCCACATGTTTAACCAAATAAACAAAAACGACCAACAGACCTCAAGAGCTTTTTTACAACGATAAAGCTCGATGCACTGTTGAAACTGAAGCACTTGACACAAGTTAAGCTTACATAGACTTTTGTGACATGACAGTAAAATTAAGCCTTCCCCAGTAATTCAAAGAAGCAGCACGTGCAGTAGTTGTACCCCGTCACAATGAGCCAAAACAAGACCTGCATTGCGGTAATACACCATATAAGCACAATTTATTGTTTTATAGTGCCTAAGAAGCAGAAACGGCATTGATACATTCAGAGCTCAACCAAATCTTTCGGACATTCAGAGCGGGTACCGAAAAGAAGCAAAAGCACCTTAAAAACATGTAAAGGTGTGAAAGAAGAAAGCAACAGTACGAAAGATAGAGGTGTAAAAAGTCTGTTGCACTGAACGCAAGCTGCATGCAAGAGACACAGGCGAAGATTGAGAAGTGATCAGGTCTAATAGCTAACGCAGGACTGATTCATGCAATGCCCATGGCTAATCTGAAGTAACTGGATTGTCAGGAGAAAGAAAGGTACCCAAAATACACTGACAAGAATAGACCTCGGAGTGGATTATCAATATATTCCTGGTTTTACCACCCTCTGAAACGAACTCGGGTATCCTATACATCCCACGAGAAGCGATGAGCCACTGAGATTTACTGTGGGAAAGCAATCCTCTTTAGTGCATCTCTAAAAAAATGCAGGGCGATAACGCGGTCAGTGTTTGTCAACATTAAAACAATGTCTCGTTTACAAACTACAGTAGACTTGGCTAAATATAACCATCGCTAAATATGACCAATCGTTAGATATATATGTAATCAATTCCGTAGGTCTAAAATGAAACGCTACCAATGTTAGAATACAATACAATAAGGTAATAGAAACTGTTACGCAATTAGTGTTTGGGAGATACAAGAAAAATATTCTAAGTTGTTTTATACCTGTATATAAATGGGAATAAATTGAAAATCTAAAAATATAATGCTACATCCAAATTTATAACACAAATAAATTCATGCAAATATCACTGGTATATGTTCCTGTGTTTGACAACACTGAAGATCATAACATCATTGTTTGTTTACAATTAAAAGAAATACCCTTTCCCTCCACATTGTAGGGGCTTCATTTAGTGGTGATTCATTTCGATTTAAAATTGTACATGGATTTTTTACGTTACTTGGCTTATTCAGCCGTAAATACTGAAATTAAAAAGAATATTTAATTTCTATGGCGTAACTACCCTACACCATTTTCTTATATATGAAATCATAGAAAATATCGGAGCTCAAAAATTCATTAAACACGATCAATCGCAAATTTATAACCAAATTTAGTTGTCCAAATGTGGTCACAAGCAGCGGAGTTTACTGTACCTCGTACAATAAGAACACTTCCTGAAAAGAAATCGTTTAATGGATATCATTAAGATGAGCACGAGCTTAGATTCTCCCTATCTTCTCTCACTCCAAATGCATAGCTAAATTTTTTTACAAACCTCAGCTGAGGTTTATTTGTAACCTTGATTATCCTCGTCTACTCTGGAGAAGGAACTTCCCATCTGCCAGAAGTAACAATGGTGAGGTAGAAATACTATACGAGAGTAGATTAGTGACATGCAACAACAGCCGTATTCATACACTATACTACAGCTGTAAAATGTAACTTGGTTGGAGCTTGCAACAGCTGTAATTCGCAGCTTTAGCTGATACCTTCATTGTTGCCAGCAACAAGTATTATGGCCAGCAACACGTGCTATATAAACAGTAACATGTATTATTGCCTCCTATGTGCATAATTGCAAACATGTTTCAAGCATCTGTTGTAGTTGCAACATTCGCAAAAGGAACGAGAAGTCCATGCATACACGATAGTAAATATCACAATCAATGGTAATATCTTTTCATCAGAATCAGGTGAGAGGTCAATGTATGAATGCTCTGCAGGTAGAAACACGCTAATTTTAGAAATACTAAAACAATTAAGCATTATATACACATGAAAACGGGCACCTAATTAGCGTTGAATACAAGCATCGAAATTTCATTTAAAATGGATTCATGAAGGTGGCATGCGTGTACTCGTATGAAGCTTGCGTAATTGTTTGCCCCCTGAACACCATTGACTACACACTGCTGCAGCGCTTCCACTCACGAAACTAGAGCCCCAAATGGCACAGGTTCAAAGAGTTTTTTTTTATAAAATAAGACAACACACAGCAATAAATAACGTTCTCATCAACATTTTTACGAAAATCCACATAAAACCAAAATATAATAAATGCTAGCTGCTTCAGGATTTTATATTTTTGCTGCACTAAGACAAATAAAGACAAAATCACTTTAAAAGAAGGAAACTAACATAACTAAAACTCATATGCACAAATAAGTTAAAGTTATAGCGGTAAACTGCCCCATGAAAATAAATGCTTCAACGTTGAGGCAACAAAAATTCAGTCAAACGCAAGAATAGATGCCATAAAAATAATTTTTATAAATTAAACTTGCTGATTTGATATACGGTATTAAATGAAACTCTCGGAGCAGCGATGAACATTTCACAATCAAGTTCGAACTTTTCATTCATTTATGTCTCGGCATTTTGCACCGAGTAACAAACTTATGTATAAAAAGATCTTGCTCTCTATAGAAATAAAAAATATATATTTTAAGCACACAAGTAAAGCTCCTATTCACATGTGTTGAGAACCGATTTTTATATACCCAAATGCATTCAACTAATACGATTTTAGAACAAATTAATGAACCCAAAGAGGAAAGAGAAGCCAATGTGCGTGACAGCGACATCATCCCCAGCTGCAGTACGAAGCAGATACACCACCAAGACGGAGATAAAGGCAGACACGAGTACTTCTAGCTTGGAATTTGCGTTGATGGAAGAATAGAGATGCAGACAGCCCACAGGAAGGTGGCGGTTTGTGATAGGCACTCCACTGATGAGAAAGATTTTCGTCCTTGCTTTTGCTGTAGTGCGAGGAAGGTAATAATACCTCAGATGAAGAGCTCTCTAGCTCATAAGGAAACACCTTCACAGATACGAGGTGGAGCATCAACTCTAACGAGTCAACACTTAATCAGCGCATAGCCCACCATACTCCTTCCTCAGTCAAGAGGCCTCACAAAATCATGATGTTGAGGATCGTCTTTGACATTAGCCCATGTTTATAGAGCATAAATTACTACAGCAAGTAAGCACTTAACAATCTAAGTGCATTCTTGACGAGTCCTTTAACATTTACACAATTGAAAGTACAGCAGTAAAATTTTGGTCATTATAGCTATCAATTGACGTATATTCGTAAAGCATATAAGTTCACGACACAAGAAAGTGGGCTTACATTCTATACATATGTTCAGTGACACTGAATAAGAGTAATGTCGGCAGAAGTTTTGTCGATATTTGTCTTTCACAGAATACTTTTATATATTATATGTAAATAAAAGCCCAATGACATCCTCTCCTGACAACACAAATCTTTTCAAGGACTTGTCTGCAGAAAAAAAATTTTAATTGACAAGACAAAACCTGTAAAAACTTTCAAATAACTTGAAATTTTCATGGTCTTGGCCTTACTATTTCATTGTATGAACCCACTTCAAAAGTAGCTCAATTCGGTTCATGCAAAAGGGTTATTCCAACAACCGATCTTTCTTGAGCGTGATCACGACAAACAGTAAAATTTAATTCATTTAAAGTATTAATACCATAAATGGAAGGTATTTCTTCATTACGGTATGAAAATCATAAATAGAGTCCTTGAGTATGAGTTGAACGGTCCAAGTCACAGCCATTATTGAATCACAGGAGTTATGAAGTAGATCGGATACGTGAAGATGAAAGTTGTGAAGCAAGATAAAGCAGTGAAGTTAGACTCGAAGAAATTTCAAGACCACCCCCACAAGAGCAATGAAGCAAGGAGTTGGAGTAGGCGTCATGCCGACAGCTCTAAAGGCCAACTCCTGATATGCCCAAGTCCCAAAATATTAGATTATGAAACAATTACTGATTCAATATAGACCAGTAACATTAAACACCTCGCAAACGATATTAGTACCTTTCAACACGATCCAACTACGCTAGTAACCTAGTCAATCTCAGCAGTTAAAGTTGCTGACAGTTAATTTCAGTTGATGGAGTTACGAACATTCAACCAGTTCCACATTCCAGTGAATTGCTGAATGGCAATCACCGGAAAGATAACCAGCCGTGCTTTCGAAAAATAACATGGAAAAGAGAAGAAAATAGAAAGGGAAAATCTGAGGTATTTGTATTGAGCGAGAAAATATTTTAGGTTCAGCATTAAACCCAGAAAGCTTACTAAATGTTAGTAGCTGTACTAGAAATTGCTCTTCACTTCTAATTGGCTACACCCCTAATAGCGATGAACTCTGAAAAACTACAAGGTGGAAAACTATAAGATGAGGTCATGACTTGAGTGAATATTTTCCCCACCGTCAGCGATATCTGGTGTAGAGAACTAACCAATATTCTTTAAATTGAACCCTAAAATTAATAGTAAGTGCAGTCGTCAAGAGTGTGGCGTACCAGGGAGTAATTCCACCTCATGCTCATGTCGACAATTCATGTGTCATTAAATATAAATCTTGAATTTCTCAAATTTTAATCGGTTTGTCTAAATAAATTTATAAATGCTGTCAAAAATCCAGAAACAAGCTTTCGTAATATTTGATTGAAAATACTATCTTACTGATGAGAGAGCCTAATTCCAATAGTATTTTTTCATTATTAGCCTGTTACTTCACTGAGCACAGATTTATGAAACAAATTCGAATAGACAAATGAATATAAACAAGGTACTACAATGAAAAATACACTAAGGAAGAAAAGACAGCACTCCTCAGAGTATTCTAAGATCAAGTATTTCTTGTTCCAACTCAGGTGGAATTAAGAACAAATCGTCTGGATCGTAGTCGTCCCACTCGTCCTCGTCTACATCGTCTAGCTCAGGCTCATCAACACCCTCAAAGAGTCTGTTGAAGCACTCTGAGGAAGATCCATTGAAGTGCTCGTACGGCCGTGCAGCATCCAAAATCTTCATGCAGAGCCAGCAAAAGTTGACTCGACACCATTGACAAACCATCTTGTTGCACCCGTCCATTTTCTGCGTAACGAATGCTGAATTAAGCAGAGATAACATCAGAACGACTCATAACAGATGTTTTCAATGAGCATTTGAGAAAAGTGAAAGGAAACATGGAGACTATAGATACGGGAAGTTATCTAACTTCCAGGCCCAAAAAAATCTTTTAAGAGGGCGAGGATGAAAAAACAAACGAGAACAGCCCTAGAAAAGTAGAACTTCAAATGACGTAACGTCGACTGGTCAATAAAAATGAGAACAGATAGAGATTGACAGGTTAGAAAATCACACGATTCAAAAAATAAAAAATGCCATGTGATAAGGAAGAATCGCATGAGCCAACCTTCAAATATAAGTGAAGTGAAGGATTGGATTAAATAATAAGCATGAATCACGGAAATAAATTTAATCAAATCGATAATGTTACTGAGCAATCCTTGTCTTTCCTAACTCTCCAATGATTCGCCCAAAATGTTCTTGAAAGACCGAAATCCTAATGAAGCCGCCCTAATCTAATAATAGAATAAATATTTCAAGTAGAGCATTACGCAAAGCTCCACACATACTGAAGAACACCGAAAGGGGCGACTGAAGAACACCGAAAGGGGCAACTGTAGAAGCAGAAGACAAACTAATCATGAGACAGCACTTTATGAAAATTTTACCTCAACATTGGCTCGGCATTTCGGACACTTCTTGGCGTTGCTGGACATGTAGTCCATGCTGAGCATTTCCTGATGTAGCTTCATCAAATACTTCTTACCAAACCTGAAATAATGCACATTGTAACGTGAAGATTCATAGAAAAGATATACAATAAAAATTTGATATACGAAAGGTAAAAATAACTTAAAAATTACATATAAAAAACAACAGAAAAAAGATTGAGTTAGTCCACCAATGAGGCATACAGTATTATAGGAGCAATGAAAATGAAATCCATCGCCTCCATACGGAGCTTTCATCAAAGGTAGTTAACATAGAGACAAAAATAAAGCACATATATTTCTTGTAGAGAACGCCCTTGGATACCTACCAACATGTTAAAGTAATAGTTTAAAATCTGGATGAAATACATGGCGATGACAGAAAGCAACTTCTAAACAAAAAGTCTGAACATCTTAGGGACGGGAGAGCAGTTTTGAGGTCAGGCAAGGCACTTCAAACGTCACTACATAAATCTGAGGTCACTTTAAAGTCCCACGGTTTATGACAATCCTTTCTCTAAGTAAAATTATCTTTTCAGTATATGTTCTCTTTCACTTAATATTAGAAAATCGTAAATGAATTATAACAATAATGACCTGGATTCAATCAGGTTTTTCCTTAATGGATCCTAGAGAACTGCACATTAATTATTATACCAATCAATAACGACTTGGACTCATTCAGATTCTTCCATTTTGGACACTAGAAAGTTGAATATAAATTCTCTGAATCAATAAGGACCTGGACTCCATGTGTGCACGCGTGGCAGCATCTCCCTTGGTGTACTTCTCCAGCACCTGCTTGGTGTCTTTGTTGTTGAGGCGGCATGGCTCTCTGCCATGAGTACCGAACCTGCAACAGAGAGCAGACTTTAGTGCTAATTCGCTGAGTTCTAGTTAATTTCACAGGTAAGACAAAAAATGTAATAAGGAATATCTTAAATGGCACATGTTATGAAACACAAAGCTCCACTCATAAATGCTGAAATTAGAGAGAAGTCAAGTATTCTACATACCGTCTGTATTCTAGAGAGCAGACTTTGCTACCTTGCTTGTCATTCTACAATAACGTTTTTTATGGAACACTTATTTCCATATATCACAGCACTCGAGAAACTTTGCTCATTTAACGTGTTCATTCAAATACTAGTCTTCAATTCACAGTTAAATTCTCTCGATGTTCGAATGCTCACTTTCCTCAATTCTTATGATTGCAATCCACAAACCGTTAAACTCGTACTTCCACGAACAATACTCCAGACCTACTCGTATATCAATCCCATCCCTGCTAGTTCTCATCCCATCCTTACAAACATACGAAAAATTTGCTCCCAGTTTCAGTGAAAAGTTCCGTATAATTCTCACACACCAGAGAAGCGTGTTGGTTACTCACAAAAATGAAGAGACAATGCAATGTCAGTTTTAATGGTCACTGAATAATTTGGTAGGAAATTTGGAATCAACCCATATTTGAAAGCATGAATATCTGGAGCACATATCTAGAGAACAGGAAAGTATACCAAGAACATTGCAGCTACAAGATCTCACCTGCACAACGCACAGAACACAAAGAAACAGTTAGGACAGTGACCCTGTCCCTCATTGAGCGTGACGGGATACTGGCAGTGCTGTCGGGGACAAGGTTGCGTATCCCCTAATTCACTGAGGGTGCTCGACAGCAACAATGTGTCCCAACGCTCGTACAGCTCTCTAGAAACCAGCTCCTCAACCTGCAACACGTAACACACATGAAACGAACGTGATCACACCAAATGAAAAGTGAAGGGTACTTTTCAGAAACGTAACCAAGGTGTTTTTAGCACTAATCTCGTCCTGTAGAATAGAAGAATAGAATGAGGCTATAGGAACGAACCTTCTGGCCCATTCTTGGGTCGGATAATTACTTCGATAATTATTCGTTTGTTTTACCCAAGTCCCATGCCGTATTTCTAGCCGCGTCAACCATGTCGGCAGCGGGATTCGAACCCGGGTCTTCCCGCTCGCAAGCAGATTCGCTCACCAGTCGACCAAGCTGTACTTGTATATTGTTAATAATGTACTTGTATTCATGAGCCATTGAAACAAACACTCATATTGATGCCACACTAATGGTTATTACACATAAGGTACATTCACCCGCAACTCATATCATTTTGGGCAAGTATCATCCAGACTGTCACTAACAATTAATACATGCATTCCTGAGCTGACAGGAGCTGGGTAATAACAACAACATGCATGTGTACATCTATGATACATTTCGAGTTGTATATAATGAACATTCAATATGTCAAACTTTTAACCCCTTATGACATGATATATGTTAACTAATTTTTAAATCAAGTACATTTTAGGATCACATAAAGGAGTAAAACTAAAAACAATGTTTCCCCTACAAAGAAGAAGGAAAGGTGGAAATAGACAAGTAATGTCTTTCATCATTGTAACACTGGTCTCAAGTCACACATATGGGATAAGACCACCGTCTAGTGAGTACACTTGGCACAAAAGTCATCAGAGGATATTCTGAAATCATGACACAGAAGTTGTGTTAGCACACTGGACAGGAGGAAGCTCACCTGCTTAGGGTTGGCTTCTGATGAACATTTCTCGGTGGGACAGAGTAAAGCCTTGACGTTGCCTTCCTTTATTTGTACCTCAAAATAGCTCTTCATGCAGTCCTTGCAGTACACGTGTCCACATGGCCAGAACTCGACGCAAATTTTGCCGATTTTCTCCATGAAACACACCTTGCACGCAAAACTCTTCAAGCAGAATTCCTTGTAATGCGTATCTTGGTCATAGTCACGCAGCAGCATAAGAAGGTTGGTCTTAGGAGCAACATCTTGCACTGCCCTGTCGTCCCATAAGACACTACTGCTTCCTCCCTCTTTTGATCCTGAAGGCATACTGCTGACTGCCCCATTCTCTTCCACAGGAGTCAATTGGGCAGCACTACTAACATTGTCAATATAAACGGTCTTTGATATATCACTAACGTTAAAACTTGTGTTATTTCCATAAACAAACTTAATCTCTTCATTAACATTATTATCACAGTTGGAGTTTTGGTAGCTTCCAGAGGTATGAAGATTATGATCAACTCCAGCTTTGTTTGAAGTGTCTGCCGTTTGGTTGACATTTTGTCTTGCACTCAAATTTCTTGGGCAGTCTTGACTTGAGGATGAAGCTGCATTTTGAGACTGAGAAGACGACTGTCTTCTCAATGTACATTTCTTCGGTGAAATGGAGTCGACATCAAGAGTTTGGCCTAGTCCCAACACTCCAGCAGTTTCCTCTCTGATGAACTGACTCCAGTTGTAGATGACAACCTCACCCTTTTTCTCCTCCCATAAACGGTCCAACTCACGGCACAGCACACTCAACTGTAAAGAAAAGCAAGCTTATCTAATGATGTATATTTACAGCCTAGTAATTCTATTTTTGACAAAGAATGTGATACATCATGCTGGCCAAAATGTCTGTCCAGTTTTAGTGGATCCTAAATTTAAGTTTAGAACTGAATATACTCTGGATTTCCAATGCTATCTCGAAATGTACAATAAATTCATTGAATTTGCATGAAGTTAAAACAATCACTAAACTTCTAATGCTATAATAAATTATAAGAGCAAATTACTATTAATTACTTTATTGAAAATTTGCAAGAATGACTACACTGGACTTCTGGTTCAACATAACATGTAAATCAAAAGTTACTGTTACTCAGCCTGCTCTGTTAAACATAGTATCTTTTCATTATAATCCACGAGTTGCACAACACTGCATAATACCACAGAGACCTACTCTCTCGTGTATACTGCTCATGTGACATACCATTGTACCCATATTATTGACAGGCATGTAATGACCATTACTGTCCTTAACACGTTGACTCCGAAGTGGTAGGAATGTGTACCACTTAGGTTAGGTTCTGTAATTTTTTCAGATCCTTCTAGTGACTATGCGTACAAAGTGAAGTTTTACACCAATCAGACAATCGGAGGCAACGTGTTAACCTTAGAATGGTAACCTGGGGTGATTTTCTCCCTAGACACCTCACTTTCTCTAATTATGAAATAGAGGGTTACCATTCTGCAGTCAAACCATGCATTATTGCTGAGACCTACACTTCATCATATATTAAGGCCCACACATGTGCTATAACATAAATTATTGCTCTAGTCAAAATTACAAGCAAATCTATACAAAGGAAACAGAGACTAGTCCTGTTTCATACATATCAACTCATAAATACATCAGGAGATGTATATTTGCCAACACTTTATTAGCTTAAATCCATGTCACACCAACACTGACTTTTGACAGGAAAGTCATAACTGTGTTGCTCACCTGTGCCTTAGTAATCCACTTGCAAGACAGGGAAAAGGAAGGGGGAGCAGAGGAGGGATAGTCTGGTGGATAACAGAAGTGCAAGTAAACTGGTGGAAGATGCTGCACTTGCACTGGAGTACTGTTGCTGCACTTCTCCACACCTGGCATAACAAATGCTGCATTATTTTTTTGCTGATGAATGCATAACTCTTTAAGGTACATGACAAATTACCTTCTAAAAATCAATGAGTGACCTTTATAAGTAACTCAGAGGTACATGACAGACCTTCCATTCTTTTATGCACTAAAGTAACTCTTTGTCTAATTTACTGCTTATTGATAATACATTTGATTCTTTCAGATGTAGAAAATAACTTTTATGGTCAAAATGTTAATTTACTGAAAAGGTTGCTTAGTTTTTTGTAAAGTCTAACCAAGGAAATGTTAAGGTTGAAAGTCACTTTCTTTGCTCTTCTATTTCAGTAAAATTGTGCAAGAAGCAGAACAATGCATTTGAACTTGCTTTATTCAGCATATGGCTGGTCAAGACATGTGGAAATTAAATGATTGGAATCAAGGTTCCATGGAAACTCAAAAAATGAAACACCATACAATACATGAAAGTACAAATTTGCTTTGCTATATAATTTGAAGACAGAGACCTCACCTATAAGATGGGAGAACTGAGATATATTTATAGGTGTACTCACTGCCAGATGTTCTCCCTGACAGAGACCTCACCTATAAGATGGGAGAACTGAGATATATTTATAGGTGTACTCACTGCCAGATGTTCTCCCTGACAGAGACCTCACCT
>VCRD01000087.1:40819-51640 GCA_006783055.1 Trinorchestia longiramus
TTATAGGTGTACTCACTGCCAGACGTAAGAGTGATGGTGCCAGGGAGATCCAGACTGATAACGAGTTCTCCTCCCCGGCTTTGCTCCTCAGCTGCTTCATGGAAGCAGTCTTCAAAAATGCTTGATAGCACAACAAGTTCATCACTTTGGGCCTCTAGGTCCATATATAAAGAATAATTTCCAAAACCTGCTGAAAAATATTTTCTAATTATTAAGATGATCAGAATCATAACTAAAGATTCTGGTTATTAGGTTCATTTATAGGAGTAGTTTTCACAATCAGTATAAAAATAATACTCTAGTTGCTCGGACAACCAGAATGATAACTAAAAACTTTTAGTTACCACAGCATTTGAAAACAAGCTTATTAACAATGTAATCCATTTCCAGTCCATATACTATTGTACAACTTTCATAAAAATGAAGAAACTTAATAAAGGCAGCTGTAATAGTATTTAATACAGTATTTGATACAGATAGCTGTAGCAGTATTTAATACAAGCAGCTGAAGCAGTATTTAACACAGGTAGCTGAAGCAGTATTTAATACAGGCAGATGGAGCAGTATTTACACAAGGCAACATTTAAAGGAAACAATATAAACACTTTCATACTATTATAAAAAAAATATAATTTCTTTAAGAGCCATGTTAGCCTATGCTTTCAATGTCAAATCATACAAAAAATATTAAAATTCTAAACTTAATGGTACATTTGATTTAAATTTGGAACTCAAACTTTGAAGTCTGAAGCATAGAAGCAGAGCAATATACAATGTCTTAAAAATTGCTCATATGGACCTCAAACAATGTATAAAAAAATTTCCAGCCTTAACACTATGATAAATAAAATTTTGTACAGGCCTGCATGGGTTGCATAAAATGTTCTTAATTTATAATAAATTCAAAAATTGGCTGACATGCTTTGTTGAATTAAGAACAATCAGAAATAATTCCATTCACAGCATACATGCAGTTGAACTTGTCAATAGCCACAATTTTTTCATTAGAATAATCTAAAAAAATTTATTAAAAGTTGAATTTATGATGAAAGTAAAATAAATTTCAGTAAAAAATAGTACAGTAGAAATCTTTTTAACTGGCACCCATGGGACTCTGCATTTGCCTGTTAATATCACCCAAGTAACCACAAACAATTTATAGACACACTAGACATAAAAGGATAATTTCAATTGCTTAAAGCAGTAAAAGAAGAAAAAACAATGAATAAATATATAAAGCTCAGTCAGCAAGCCCCAGTTTAACCCTTTCATGACCAAATTATTTTCATGCTGATCAAAATATTCAGTAAATTGCCACTTAACTCAACTAATCTCAATGTAATTTTGCCGTAATTTTGAACGAAACATTTAAAATATGGGACTAAAAAGAATGATTTTCAAGGTTTTTTTGGGACATATCAACCCAATGGTAGTAAAAGGGTTAAAGAAATTATACTGTAGAAAGTTTTGTAACAACTTTTTCATTGGATTTGGTCTTTAAGAAATGAAGAGCTCAAAAAGAACAAAAAGTTTTCTAAAACATCAAATTCCTAAAAAAAAATAATATTCCATTTTTATTACAAAAATCATGTTACATAAATTGCACTAGATAAAAGAACAAGAAAAGCATTGATACTTCAATTTTACAGAAAATACCTATAAGCTACAAATAAACCAGAGTAAAATTTAAAAAAATATCCTATCTGTACTATAACTTTACATGTAGAAAACATCCTTACACAAGATTTGCCAAGCTATGACAGAACAAGATAAATATAACCTTATAGTTATGCAATTATATACTCAAACATCAGTGTTAACAGAACTCTTAGTTACTTTCTAAGAAGTGAAGGCTAATATAACAACCAGCAATTAACTCTTAGTTACCTTCTGAGAAGTGAAGGCTAATATAACAGCCAGCAATTAACTCTTAGTTACCTTCTGAAAAATGAAAGTGAATATAACATATAGGAAATATTACTTTTTTTATTAATTTTGTGAATAAACTTGCAAGTCCTAAAGAATATAAAATAATGAATACCAGCCATGCTGTAGAACATAATGAGGGATTTTGTAATGATCCAAACACTAAATAATATAATATATAAACATTAACACAAACATATATATATATATATATAAATAATAAAGTGTGTAAGTCATTGATGCAAACATATACAGAGTGTCTCAAAAAAATGTACTCACCCTTTAACTGTTGCTAACATGCTGTCTTCTTTGTGTTGCAGGTGTGAGGTTCGAACCTTTGCGAACATGATCAAATGTGATTAGAGAATCATGTTCGCAAAGGTTCGAACCTCACACCTGCAACACAAAGAAGACATGTTAGCAACGGTTAAAGGGTGAGTACATTTTTTTGAGATACCCTGTATATGCTCTACATACTGTAGATAAAGTTTAAATAAATTTCTCATGTATGAAAACTGAAATCAAGAACAAGCTAGGTTACACATTAAAAATGTTTACTTATTATCTTAACTGTACATTGCATGTTTCCAATAAGTTGTATTTTTTCCTGTAGAGGACACACCATGTAAATATACAGCTGCCTAACTATATGCAACACACAGATTTATGTACACTAATAAATTAAACATTAAAAGATGAGTAATATCACAAGTCATAAACATATTAAACAATGATATAATGAATATATTAAACAAGTAAATTAAAACCAAAATTAGGTATTTATTTCATATCAAAAACTAACCTTTAGTAGGACATCTGCCTTCAAATCACATATAAAAACCTAAAATAAGAATGCCTGTTAAATTGCAAAACAGTTGGCTTTTAAAAACTTTGCAGAACATAACTACCAAACTTATTATATGTATAAAGAATTGAAAAACTAGCAGAAAATTTTACTAATATAAATCATTTACTTTTATCCTATTTCCAGCTAGACTTATTGGAAAATTATTGAGAAAGCAAACTTTTTCTTAGGCATAGTCCTTACTCCTTCGCCGACTGTTCATCAGTGGTTGCAACTTGCAAGCGATGATGCAAGCGTTCGACCAGTGTTGCCAACTCAAATGGGCCAAATACCACCAGAGATTTATCCAAAAATCGCTAGATACTTGTTGAGCATTGCTAGAATTCTCGCTAACACATGCCAGACATTTGCAATGAGAAACGAAGTTTATATATAATGTTTTCCATGAACACATTACATGCGTAAGAAATGAAATCGTTCATTAACTTATAAACTAACTAGTTTCATTCATCAGGTTAGGTTTAAAGGAATCTCTGAAACCGTGATTTTTCAGTTGAGGAGCTTGCACATGCTTCTAAAGTTTCATTTTTTAAGAACATTTTGTACATTTTGTATTTAAAGAGTAGTAGAGAGAAACTTTTTTTCAGTTTTTGATACGCTCCATTCTTTATAGCAGGGGTTTCCAACCTCTGTCTGACCTTATACCCTTTCAGTATTTTGACAGATGAACATGTGCCCTTGAATTTTAGAATACACGAAGAAAATAAATTTACTGATCTATACACATAAATTTTTGTAACTAAGTAAAATACAAGCATATTTTGTCTCTATTGCTAACATTAAATATGCCCTTTTAGATAAGCAAATAAAATACAAAGGGTATACCTCTATGAAGTGTTGGTCATTTACACCGCAATTGAAACTTTTTAGTTGTGGTTACAAAACAACAAAACAAAACAAAAACGAAATCTACACCTTAGGTATGATACATGTACCCTAGGTTGAGAACCCCTCGTTTACACCAGCTATGGCACTGGCATTGTCAGTGCCTACTGCTACAAGTTTGCCAATATCAAGCCTTTAACATTCCAGCTCACATTTCAGATCACTAACAATAAACTGTGCATCACAGGATTCAAATTCAAGATTAAGATAAGTTGAAACAATTTTGTTAAATTTTTTTACTGAAATGTATGATGCCAATACCAAGTATTTTGTAAACCGTAGTCCCACAACTCCTTTAGAAATGAACTGCACTTGCTCTCACTAACATCGTCCAACACATCATTTTGAAAATGAGTACTTAAAACATTTTTAATGACCTCTGAACATTTGGTTCTGTGCATCTTTAGCTGTGATGTCATCTTACTGTCAGCAATTGTTGACTTCAACATACCTGTCAGATTATCACAATTTACAATGGAAGAATGGCAAGCATGATTGGCTTCCAGTAATGTGGTTTCGTTACATTTCAGGACAATAAAGCGTGTTATATCTGGCGCTGGAACACCACTGTTATTAACATGTTTCTTCGTATTACTGGGGTTAACCAAGTCCCTATAATTGGCACTTACATTAATTCACATGAAAAACAGCATGCTTTTGAAAAGCTAAAACATGTCCAACAGTTGCTTCGTTGGACGCTTGGCATAAGCCACACCTCTACCACGCTCATCGACACACTCCTACGAGCCTCGACTTCAAGTTGCAGCACAGAGGACGGGGATCTCGCTGGAAGCACCACTACTCTGAAGATTTATCGATAAACACCGTCACTAGTCATAAGATATTAACATTAAGAATTTAAAACCCAATGTATATGTACTGTATACTCTATTGGAAAAAAGTTCATTTATTTTATTTATATTCGTCAAGAATACAATACAAGATTTAAATACTGATAATCCCTAAAGTTATCAATTTAAAATGAAAAAATAATTATAAAGGTTTTGTTCATCTAAGGTAAAAAATTAACAGGAGCTAATCAAAAACTTCAAGGAGATAGGCAAGTTTTATTAGAATAAAATACGGATAACCATCTATCCCCAGGACAACGTTTAATATATGATATAGGTAGAACTATTAAGAATACGGGATGGTAATACCCCTCGTTTCTCCGAGGAAAAGAGGATAGTGACCGCTTTGACCTGACCTTTTATTTGGCAATAAGGAATTTCGAGATGCATGCAGTCAGATTACACATCAATCTTCGTGTTCATTCACACTGTGTTGCTTGATTTAATAATTTAAAGCACACCATACGCAGCACAAGTTAAAAAACTTCAAAACAATGTTACGCCACTGAAAATTTTTCAATTCCAAAGTATAGATGTAACGAAATCATTGCACGTCAATCAATGCAAACTCACTTGAAGACTTCAGCATGTTCATTGACATGATGCAGACGACACCACAGCCAGGACCGCCTCCCTGTGTTTTGTACCAATAATAAAAAAAATTAACCCAGGAGCTATATGCACGGACTTCACCTACAGATAAAAGGACACACAACAGCTCGTGCTATTATCTTTTATCCCGTGAAGCAGCCACGGAGGAGACGAGCATCTCGAATTGATAATAAGCTGATAGGTCCTGGAGCATGAACGTTCAAGTGGGAGGTCCCAAAACTGACGTTAGTCACATCTGTGAGATCTAAAAGAATAGAAAAAGTGAAATAATGTCTCTTTGATCCTCGAATCAAAGCCGCGTGTAGTTCAACCAGAGCTATTTATATCAGGGTGTCTGGTTGCACAGCGTAACACAGGTGAAGACAATTATTATATTCCTGGTTTAACCACCGCGTGAAGATGACAAACTGTATCTTCCCCTGCAAATAAGCTTCTAAAATACTTATTCCATAGGAGCGCTGTCTCCTTCATCAGCAGAAAGATATTAATTAGTGCAGCCCCAAATCAAGTCTGTATGACGAGGAACATCAGATGGACTGAGATAGGTTGAATAACTAAGGCAAAGCAGTCGTCAATCAACATGAGCCAAAATAAAGTACCTAACATCAGTGTTCTTCCACACACGGAGCTTTCCTAAACTAGCACAAAAGTAAAGCGCTAAACACAAAGCAATTCGTGCAAGTACACTAGGAAAAAATTATAAACTATGCTTGATTATTGGAAAGAGAAAAATCCAAAACCAGTAGAGAAATTTCACAGATAAAATTCAATGTTCATATTTTTCCATGTTAAAACCAATCCTAGTGTTGGTTTTCATACATAAGTGTCAATTATATGGTTCATTAGTTGTGTAGGCACAAATAAAGAATAAAAAAATCTATGAGGAAGTCAAGCAACGTATTGAACACAGGAAGTGAGGCATGAGAGTATATAAATGTGCTCTCAGAAGGAAAACGCAGCAAAGCATAAACTGTCCTCAAAAAGAAGCAAATTTTCAAGAACATAAAACAAAGATGTTACAAAAAATGATACATATAAGCTAATTTATATCAGTAGAATTAGTATTAAGTACCCGCCTGACATGCCATTAATCTGAATAATTACACAGCAATGACAAATTATTTTTGAAGGTAAGAGTGGGTTCTGTCAGCAGAGAATCAGTATCATTAACTGCAAAGGTTAACCCGCAAAAAAAAATTCAACATGGAAAAGAACAGAAGCATCAAAAATGAATGGCACTTTAGCTTCAGCAGAGTAAAATGAATGTACAACCTGCACTTGATGGTGTTGCACTAGACTAGCATACTCACAACAACCAGAGTTGGTGTGGGTAACCTGCAAATCTTGTTACACTGCTACACATGTAACACTGATAGTGCAAACAGGTCACAGAAGTAAGCCTACACATGTTGCTGCATCCCTATAAATGTAGTGCACCAGGAGTGCAAACAGGTTACAACAGTAAAAGTCTTTTGCCCATTTTGACAGTGATACACTAACAACCAATGAGCACACAATCTAAAGCAGCAGCCTATCTGTGTGCACTCTAGACACTTTGGTGCACCACCACACAAGAAACATGGACACACTTCATGAAGCTGTAGAAGGAGCAAGCTTGGGCTGCTGGATGATAGATGTTTTTCTGACAGGAACTGAGTCAGGAGTCGGAATGGCCTCTCCAGTGCTGTGGGCAAGCAGTGGAGGCATACGAGACTTGTTGCTTGGCTTCTGCAGGGCCATCTGGTAGTCACCACTGTCAAAGTATTTTTGCTGCGAAAGACAAATGAGTAAGTTTACCTGAAGAAATACCAGAGGAAAAACCAAAAAGAATTATTTCACTCTCATTCTTCCAATTTGATTTGTAGCTGTCTTAATATCAGTAAGAAAGCTGGTTAAACATTTAAATGCAACATAAGTTTATCACATCAAAATGAAATGGTTCTCTGTCCTGGCAAAAAATAATAATGAATTATACATTTTCAGCAATTCAGCTAGTAAAAACATTTGACTGATAAAGAAATATCAATAAACTGTTTACAAAACATGTAAAAATTAGACAGCCTTGATGAAAGTTTATATTATAACCCTTGTAGAACAAAGTAAACAAATAGGTTGATTGAATCCTAGCTTAGGTACTTGTGGGGTATCTGTCACCACTTTTAATTAATGATTTGCTTTTGATGTTAAGGTTAGGTTAGGGTAGCTCCAATGCCTCCAGAATAAAAAGATTGTTGTTGTTTTGTGACAAATAAATAACATTTCAGAATCAAAGCTGCATTCTTTACTCTTTAGTAAACCCAAAATAGTAGTGACAGATAATCCACAAGTACCCTAGCTTACACTGGGTTTATCATAATCCAACACCTACACAGAAAAATTCAAGCCTTTTTCCACAGAAAACCCAGTACCCACACAGCAAACTTACCCCTTTTCCAAGCCTCTTCTGCAGAAAGGCAGAGTGGCCAGCAGCAGGTCTGCCCATCATACTCTGAGGGAGTCGTGCCCTCAATTTTGCCTCCTCTGCAGCTTCAATGCTGCGGGCCTCCTGGTAGGAGAAAGAAATGATTATATTAACTATATCTAGTTAATTTCATAACTGTTATCAGTTCAACATGTTGTGGATGATTCTCAACTTACATGTTCAACACATGGATGATTTACAACTGTTGTCAGTTGAACATGTGGATGATTCATCACTATTGTCAGTTGAATATGATGTGGATAATTAATAACTTGTTAGTTAATGCTGTGGATCATGTAGGTCATGAAGATAAATATAAACCATAGTCATAAGTGAAAAATGAATGAGATACTTGCAATATAAAGAAATAAATTAATAAAAGAAAATGACTCATATGATTTATCAATTTTTCCTACTTTCAAAACTTTGAGGAGATATAGGAAAAAATATACATGCAATTGCGATGATACATTTAAAACTTCAGTATGATTTAGCCTCAGCTAACCGAACTAATTTGTTTGTAAAAATTATAGCAACAGAACAAAATTTCATGATACAGACTTGTGTAGGAATGGATCCAAAAATAAAATGCATCTGAATTTATACATCATGAAGATCAAGTTTGTTAATTTGCAACCCAGTCTAGAAGTAAAAGTTTGATGATCAGATAACATGAAAACTGAATCTAAACAAAACTTTTTTTATCCCACTCCCATTTCTGAATACCATTTCCAATTACTGCCAAGGACATAAATTTTTTAAATTGTTTATCTTGCAGGTCATGAAAAATTCTGTGAAAACTGGAACAGAACTATTGTAAACAGTTAAAATTCAGTTTAATGAACTGACAAGCATCCATGGTCGTCCTGGATAAAAGTCACATATAATTTAAACATAATTTTTCAAAACTTCAGAGATTGCAAGATAATTTCTTTTACCAGCTGCTTGACATCCAAAATCTGTAAGGACTAAACACAAACAATGAGCATTTAACTATTTATTATGGTTATTATATGCGCAAGTGTTAAAATTAGACTTAAACTAACCGCGGCAGCTTTTATTTCACGCTAGAGAAATTATACATAAAGAAAACAATTTATTCACGATTTCTATCAGAACTTTGCAACAATAATAAATAAAACAAAAATGCTAACCGCCCTGTGCAAATATTACAAAAGAAATAGGGTACTTCATACTTCAAGACAAAATGCTTGAAGAAAATTTTTTTACCTCTTTAGTATCTGCAGGAGTTTCCTTCTCAACTGAATCATCTCCTGATGTTTCAGTCGCACTGGCTTCAACTTTTTCCTCAGAAGCAGACATTATTAACAGTAAAGTTTACTGCTAGACAAAAATGACACGATAGTACTTTTCACACCTGCGTATTTTCTGGCAATTTCACTGAAGGACTGATGATGTTTTTATTCTTCATATGCATTGCAAGGACGCCGGAATAAATGTGAAGTATCAAGCTCCTCATCATGTTACCGCTAACCGAAGTAATTATTTGAACATTTTATATATTCATTTCATTTCTAGCTCTAAATTTTTTTTAGATTTATGTTAACTTTTTGTATGATGCAAAATTATTGAATTTATATTTAATCAATAATCACACAATTCAGGCCTTCAATTACAATAACATGGGTAAAAATAAATGGTCACTGAAGATAAGCATTTTAATTGACATTCTGATTGATTAAAGTAATATATTTGTTAAAGAGACTACTATGATTTTGAATGGTATATTTGGAGTCGTAAAAAGTATTCCTGGTCCAGCAATCTACATTGGGACGGAAGTATTTATTTATAAATGAGAGCAGTTTTGATATATACCTAAATTATTGTTGGTGTTTAAATACTAAGCCCACCTATTTATCACCATTTTCTACTCTTTCCTGCTTATCTTTCTATTCTTTTCATCTACATTTGCTAATGTTTGAGACTTCCTGCATTCATTCTAGTCACAAACCCTGAAATTTAATACCACGACAAAAATTCATTTCCTTACCTTCATTTTTTGTCTGTTTCATGGTTCAATATATTTATAGCCAACTAACTCGTACGCAAATGAAGAATAATCTTACATTAATTGAAGACCCTTTACATAACAATGGCCCTTTTGAGGTAATTTATAAGTTATAATCAAATATTTTGTGGATTCATATTCTGTACGTTCTATTTAGAGTCATGCATGCAATTGATTGTAGGAGCTGTGTAACTTTGACCTCTATAAAGATGATAAGGAGCATAAAAATGTATTCATTTTGTCATTTATTTATTGTTGGTAAATTTCATATACTTCCCATTGAGTAACAAATTACCCAGATGTGACCCATATCATTCATTGCTGCTGTGTTCATATAATTGCTCGTACATTGTTACTCTGTTTGTCAACAGTCAAAAGCGTCTCAACCAAAACCGATATTATCCAAAATAGTCTCACGTTTGTTCAATACCTCATCCCATTTAATTCTAACTAAAAAACTGCATGCATTGTTCTTCATTAACAACTCTTATGGTTTGAATTATCTCCTCAATTTTGTAGCCATTGAAAATCTCACTCTCGGTATTTATTCTGAATATCCAAGTTTACGCATAATTTTTCAGTTTCAGTTCCCCTATTACACTCAAATGGAGTCTATCTTCTTTGCCTTCAATGACTGTACCATTTCTTATGGGTAACCTCCAAAGGGGCAGGCCTTTAAATGTAAATGGTTGTGCTGTATGTAAGTGTGCTCAATTCTATCTTTTCGTTAACAATAGAGAGGAAATTATTTCTTTCAACCGTATCTAGTCTTAAGTACATTCTCCATGTAGCTGACTTCAACGGTTTCAGGAGTGATACAACTATTTTTTCATCTTATAGTATGTAGCTATTTTTTATATGACTCGTCCATTCGAATTCAATACTAATCTCATACAACATCAAAAAAGAAATCTGGGTCTCCTATTGTGGTTCAGCAATAATCCGTATGAGTATTTAGACATTCTATTCTTTAAATTGAGTTGAATGCATCTGCATTAACGTAATGATAATTATTTCATTGACTGTAATCTACTCTAACAATTTTCCTTCTATACAACAGGTTAGACGTTTGAAAAAAGTACCTACACAATCGGAAAGTAAGCAGTTGTGCAATTGATCAAAGATGCAGCACAATTTGACATTAGAAGTTATCATTTAGGTATCTCCATTCATGACGCTCAATTGGTACTCA
>VCRD01000087.1:55848-156554 GCA_006783055.1 Trinorchestia longiramus
GAACTCAGTTGGTGTATTTTGTTCTGTTGTATCTGAAAATCATAACCATTTACTCGTTTTGTGTGATGTTCTTTATTTATGACGACTGTTGTTGTTGTCTAAAGGATTTTTTTTTATTTTGCAGGATCAGCCTGGGAACCATTCTTGCAGTTACTGTGGCATCAGATTTGTGAAGAAGGATATTATACACTGACTTCTCGGTATGAATACATCTCAAGTAGTTGAATGTAAATATAGTCTCGAATATACTAGATGGAACTATGTGCCGTTTAGTATCGCCTCTCCGTCTTACAATTACTATAATCCCGATTTTGAGGTTTAAATATTATGTGTCCGTTTCGAATATCAAAAATGCGTGATGAGATTTATGTGGATAGAATAACTAATGAAGTCTTGTGAAAACAATGACCAGACTCACGCTTATTATACTTCTTCAGGATAAAACAGCGATGACATGGAATAACGAACCCATGATGAACTCTGATTGGTTCGACATACAACGAAACTGAATAAACATGGAGTTGGTAAATTTATCGAACAGGAAATGTTTAGTACGACGACCCGACACAAATACTAGTACGATAATGATGATGCATGCATCAAGTGCTTCGCTATTTAATACTGGTTACATATTAGGCAAATATTGTATTGGTTGATGCAATAATTATTCCCAAAACTGCATCGGAAGACCCGGACTTTTGTTATGAATTATTTTATGTTAACAATAGTGCATTTATATATTTTCTACTTTTGATTTCGAAGAGTCTCAGAAAATCTCGGATGCGAATATCTTCGCATTGCAAATCGTTGCTTTTTTATCAAGCGTTGTTCACTTATTCAGCATTTGCTCCACTACTTTAATAACCTGCATTTTATTCCTGGTTACTGCTTTCTTTTAAGTTGTTCTCGGCCGTACCATTTCAATACTCACCCTTGTGTTGGCAAAGACTTCATCTTCACATCTCCTGTACATCTTAAATTCTCGTCCAGTAAAAAGCACTCAACTTTCGTCTGCAGAGCTGCTTCCGTCTACGCCGTTCAAGAGGCAGAGCGAACATGCATTTACTGGAGCAGGAGTGGGAAACCTTTCTGCTGCATTAAAGTCGACACATTTCCTATCATAGTTCATCTGCCATATAACTACACCAATGTTATAAATACATATGAAATTCAAGTACTAGATTAGAAAGAAAGTTTTTTTTGGCATAATTTTGTTTTCTCCTTCAAGAGCCTCTGCACCGGCAGCTGAAATGAAGTCTAAATTATAATGTGTTTTTAAAGTGGTCAAAATAATAATGATCTAATTTAAATAATTTAATTGTTTCGAACCTGACCAAATGGATGTTGATGAAGAGGCTCTAGGACGTTGCATGCACCATGAATACAAGAAATGCACAGCAGCAGCACAAGCTGTATTTTTTTGTCCTGTCTATGGGAACAATGTTTTGAATGTTCAGTGCCACAAGTGGTTTTCCGAAGTTTTCATCAGAAGATTTTCATTTTGATGATCTGTAAAGACTTGCAGATCTTGAGAATGGACTTTGGTCTTCCTGATCGTGGTCAATCCTACATATGAAAACTTGAGAAACCACCGGTGGCATTATTTTAAACATTGTTTCCTTTCACAAAATAAATTCTCCATGCAGCTTTCGTAGCAAAAGTGCCTTTCTTGTATTCATGGTGAATAAAATGCTTTAGCTGCCCTTCACCAACATCCATTCCTTCAGGGCCGGAACAATTAATCTAAATTTCCAATTCCTGAAAAAATATAAGATACAGTATATTACAACCCTGACTTTATTTTAAATGACAATCGAGAGGCTCTCAGAAAGATTAAAATAAATCATAATGGAAAAATATTACTTTCTTTCTAACCTTATGCAATTTGACATTACATTTTCCTCAGTTACTCGAGCATGTAACTCAAAATGAAAGATAATATATAAAAATATTTATTGGCACTTGATGTGACATTAGAATAGTTCACATCAAACACGGGGGGATCAAGAGATCCCTAGAGTTCTACGCTGAACGCTAAAAATGGAAGGAACTGGAAATCGTTTTAACACGAACAGAATACTTGTGAAACCAAAATTTAAAAAATGACCAACACGAGAGCAAAAACTTACGCAAGCAAACAAGATGGCAGGCAGCATCTCGAACGCAGTTCTAAAAGCTCGCTCGTGACTGGTGGAGTTGATGCATCAATCATGTAGCTAGCTGACTGAGCTACTCGACGATCTCACCGAACCAAGGAGTGCTTCGCGTAAAAGAAACTGGACAATCCGAATGAGGAGTTAAGTTAATGGCAAGACATTTTTTAAAAGCATCACCTATAACAAGTAACGAAACGCTAAGGCTTTGTTTGCTATGCATCTTTTGTTAAATGCTGTAAAGTGGAGACTGTTAGACAATTTAATCGTAAATCATTCCAATAGGTGCTTGAGTTATACTTAATGAAGTCAATACATGCAATGCGAGTAGTTTTAAATCCTAGAGCATTCCTTTTTCAGTGGAAAAATTACTTTAAAGCATTAAATGAATTGACACAAACACCAAGAACAGAACATCTTACACAGAACTTCTCCTTCATTGAGAAACAGTTATAACCTGAAATCATTGCATTCGTAAAGCAAGGAATTCACGAACTCTTGAGACAAAATTATACCATACGACAACAACAACAACGAACATGTGTGATGAACAGCGCCAGTGAATAATATTATACAATGGAATAAATGAGGGGTCTTGTGAGGTAAATCTACAATGGATAAGTTAATGATACTTTTAAATGTCTAGTATGAAACACGAAACATCCATAAAGTCAACATCTGGAACAACTAACAGAGCAAGCTCTATAGACTCATCACAGCTTGTTAACACTCCTTAATAAAAAACGTAAACGATGCCCAGATTATGGCTTCACTGTTTCAAGCAATAACAAAAATATAGCAACAGATACAAGCAATCCTAGATCACAACATCGAAAACGAAAATGAGCATCCTAATACTGACCCAGTCGAAGCAAAATCCAACATTTACACAAATTGAAGTCATCTGTGAATAAGCTGCACAAAAACCCAGAAAATGAACAACTGCGTTGGTGAAAAAATGAGAGTATTACACAACTTAGTATTGTCAATAAAAATCACAGCTAAACCCTGCCATTATTCCCCAGAAAACATGTAACGGCTATGAAACTATTTCAAGAAAAGTTTCTGTCGTTCTCAGAATAAAGTCTAATAATTCAAAATTAGGACGAGAAAATTTTTGAAGCAACGCAGCAGCAAAAGAAATTTAAAGTCATTTACATAAAAAGCCCAGTACATCTACTTATTGCTCTAAGCAACTGAGTTTTAATGAAAAATTAGAGCCAAACCATGAAAAGTATCAAGGCTCAAAAATGATTGAAGTGCAAGAACCACACGAAATATTTTGTCATATGGATCATTAAAAGCTTTAAGATACATTTTTAGTATAGTATGAATGACATGGTAAGCATGGAAGTTGAGACAGAAGCCACGGTAGCATTACGACGGATTCATATGGACACAGCCTAAAGAGACACGAAAAGAAGTAGTGTCTTAAGCGGAGAGGAAAAATTGATGTGGTTGCAACGAAGTCTTCCTCACAGAGG
The DNA here is from genome assembly GCA_006783055.1 of Trinorchestia longiramus. Taxonomy (NCBI): domain Eukaryota; kingdom Metazoa; phylum Arthropoda; class Malacostraca; order Amphipoda; family Talitridae; genus Trinorchestia; species Trinorchestia longiramus. The sequence continues at coordinate 59,486 of VCRD01000087.1, forward strand.
CTCGTTTCATGATAGATGCTACACAATTCCACTTGTCCTTAGAGAAATTTATCGCAGGCAATTTATACCATTGAAAAAGTCAAAGATGCAGCCAAAAAGTACACACTAGTAAAATTTCGTAGCGAAATTGTACTTCAGCGTACTCAATGAAATATTCAATCGAAGCCTAAAGTTGCTACAGCCCATTCCCGAAATAGGGAATGTCTGAGATTTTTCTAAATTTATATAAAACAACCTCACATGAGATCTCGTTGCAGACAAAAATTGGATCCTAGTCAGAAATTGATCAACCCACTAAAGGAAAGGTTTCACCAGCTAGATGTATCGACGAATAGAACATTACGAGGACGAACAACTCATAAGACTGCAAATAGTTTTGATCGGTTCCTTCATGATTCGCGAAACCGCAGATCTCCAATAAAAATACGATCAGACCAAGACATCTACATGCCTACTTAGTATAATTTTTTGAGTTGTTCGAAGGTTACGAAAAAGATGATATTCCAGGGTCCGAGCCTTAGCCAAGTAGGAATGAAGCCTTTGTAGAGCGCCATTGCTCCCTCGTGTCGAACAGTCTGAAATTAACAAACGTCACGTGAAAACAGCAAAATGTACTCCCCGATGATGAGAGCACACTTAAACAATCCAATCTCATAGCATTGAATGAAGATTATACCCGTGAAATTCAATAATGATAACACTTTCAAAATCAACAAATAGCTTAGATTAACAGGGCCCGATCATCATCAAAAACGTCGACCAATAGTCGATACCACTGTTACTATTGAAACTATAAATAAAATTGCATAAAATCGATTTCTAAATGCTTCATATACAAAAAAAACGTCGGGCACTGACATTTCGCCCATCTCAAATAATGAACAGGTTCTACTTTGAAAACGGTGTTGCAATATTTTTAATTTTACACGCTCAAGATAACGAACTCATGATCAATATTTTGAACCTTTTAGAAGCAGACTCTATTAAAGAATAACTTTCTTTCCTCCCACAATTTTTCTTCACGTGCAATGTGCCAAATTCCTCTTCGTCAATGGAAATAACATGACATGTAGAGTAAAATAAGCCACTAGAAATGAGCCGTTTGGTAATGGAGGCTTGGTTTTAGTAAGTAAAAAGTGAGGTGTACCTGCATGAGACAGTCCATTGAACCTTTGTAGTAAGTGTTGGGCAGCCTAGAAGGGGCGTTCTCAATGTACTTGAGTTTACGCTGATTCATCAGGCGGGTCTGTAAAAATAAAAGCAGATCAGAATTTCATGTTTTCCATAATAAACAGATCAAAAGTGATAAACGATACGAACATAAAAAGTTCATGTTTTTCTTATCAACTGATTGAATAACGGAAATTCGTGCATGCTAACTTATTAGAACGCTTTAACAAGGCAGCTTATACAAACTGCTCTTCAAAGAAGAATTTTTTGCACTTTAAAAGCTGTATAATGCACTCCAAATCGTACACATTCTGAATTTTGAAATGCATGAGACCTAAACTTACAGCTCAGACTTTGAATTGTATTCTCCTGTCTCCTGGAATTAAAATTCAGCACTGCAAATACTTTCCGACAGGGATAGAAGTTAAAATTAAGTGGTTAACACTCTCCGTACGAATTTACTTAAGTCTCGGAAAACCTCCATTCTTCATGAAATACGCAAAATCATTTATGCAATTTACGCATGAGGCAGCTACCGATAAAAATGAAATAATAAATATGTCTGATTAAAATGCTGAGTTTTTGTTGATCGTTGTAGCTTGAAGATGAGACCCCAACACGAGAGAAAGAGCTATAACAGATACTCGCGTAACCAGTGATTATTATTAAGAAACCCTCAACAATAAGGTAAAAATGTCCTTTCCTATACGGCCTAGAAAATTCCGGTATCACTTATCATAGCAAGCAATACAATCACTAGTCGGAAAACTGAATTGTGAAGTTCAGCGAACCTTGATTACATAGAACAAACCCGACACAAAGTAATGAAGAATTATAACGTCACTCACCCTGATGACATCAATGGGCGTGGAAGCGATGGCGCCACCCAAGCTCGCAATGAAGCTCGACCTGCGGAGAGACAACACCTGTCATGCAATGTCCCCAAATGTGAGTCGCAAGAAACACAGAAATTTAATGCTAAGTAGTCACACACACACACAGACACACTCAGTCTTAGAGGCTAGTTAGGTCTTAATGGAATGAATGAAGTCATGAATGACTAGGTCGAATATGTGTTGCATGACCTAAAAAACATGTAGCTAAAAAGAACGAATAAACTCACACCAACGTAGATCCGTTAAAAAATGTTGCATGAATATTTTTGGAAGTTTTCTTTAGCATTCTTTGAAAGGGTTCGGTTTACTTGTTTACTTCAAGGTCCATAGAAGTAATGGACTAAACGAAAAGAAATAATTGAATTGCAGGTGCTTAATTCAACTTTTATGTTGAGTGTGAACTTATTCTGTGCTCTGTGAAAAATGTTTTTTTTTTGGAAACTGAAACCGAAATAATCTGTAAGAACCTCATGTTATGAAGCACAAACAAAATGTTCAAAAATAGGCCGATTTAAAATTAAGCAGTGATTCCACTATAAAATAAGCGTACTGCAAGCAATGTTCTCAAGTTTACTATTAATTATTAAGCATAATATAAAAATACTATATGTGGCATTAATAATTTAACAAATACAAAATGTGTCAAAATTTAAAATACTTGGAAGAGTCTGTGGTAACAGTGTTGTCTCGTGGAGAGAATAAAGTGAAGTCAGATGGAGAGTGAAAAATGAATGTGAATGACAAAGAATGAGTGAATGATACGAGCTGGCATGTAACATGAGAGATGTAGTGATGATCGAGACGATGAAAGGAGGATGAATGAGATATGCAAGGTAACACTTGACGTTATGAACGTTACATTGCAGCGGTAGAAGCAGCAGCAGCAGCGACTCCCAACGTCGAATCACCAACGTATGGAGCCGATGCCGTTAGCTAGGCAGAGCAGCGGCAGCAGCAGCGGCAAACGCTTTGCAGCAAGTGAGGGAGAGAGAGGGAGCCTCGCACCACCACAACTCGTTCATCCTGCTCCTTTAACAGTTCTATTTTGTGTCCTACTAGAAGCTCAACACTAAATTACATACTTCCGCATTGTAAAGCTTTGTTTTTTACTAGCATTAATGTGAATATAAATCAGGAATTTACCAGGTTTTGGTATCAAGACAACTGAAGAGAACTCTTTTCGTTGCACTATTGATTTAATAAATAGTTCGTCATTCAATTTTGTCTTTAAACTCACGAGTGTTAAACATTTATAACTAGCTAGATCAACTAGTTAATTGATACTTTCCAAATAATTCTAAAATTACATAAAACAGCTGACATTTATGATAGCAAATCGTTTTTCAAGCGCATTTAGCCCATAAAATATGAATAAATAATTACAAAAGACGAAGCTGTAAATTTTCAACTTTTTTGAAATATTGTACATGTAACCCTTTTTTAAATATGTAATAGAACCTCGCAAAAATGAGGCACAAACACGTTTTTATTAATGCTAATCATTGCCAGTTAGCACTTTTCAAAAAATTGAATTGGAGAGAAATGAGCGAGTTACAGTGTGGCCTGTGCTTCTACCGCACTGCCCAGCCTCGGCTGCTAGTGGTTTTGATACTTGCCCTCTTGCACTACAACACTCACAGAAATTCTCCAAAGAAAGAAATGCTCCACAAAGTACTGATAGATAATTTATTCCTAGAAGAGAAAAATACCTCATGAAAGTACAAACAGAAAGATTTTTCTCCAAAGAGTAAAGTAAACAGAAAAAATAGCTCCAATGCACCCAGTAAAAATAGACGCTTTAACAATACAAAAAAAAACAAGGGGAATCAAAGACATGAGGAAGAATAGAAAATCTCTCTGGCAAGAGTTCACCGAGACAGTATATCAGGTACCCATCCAACAAGAAGGAAAAACGTCCAGCATAAATTGAAACTCCCGACAGATTTGCAAGACTAGTAAGGTAGTATCTGACAGTCTACTAAAAACGTCTTTGATGCCGACTCCCAACATCGAGATACGATTATCTCCTTGAAGGGACGCAAAAGAATTTTACTTTTCTTAGTGTGCGTTATTTCTAGGGCATGATGTAGGATAAACTTCCAGGATACATCCTTCTGTGTAGGAAGGAGCAACTAATCTTTCCCCAAAAGGAAGTGATAGATGAAGCCATCACTCATTAGAAAAAATTGAAGTCATTGAGAAAAAGGATTTTATCGATAGTGGAGAAACTGCGGAATTGTAAAAAGTAAGATCTATGAGCATTCTATATTAACGAGGAAAGGAAAGTAGCACGCTTTAAGGTCAAATCCCAACTGAAACCTAGAAATTATGAAACGCTTCCATGGACCGAACTTATTGCTCAAATAACATTAGGAAAAATATCGAGACTCTTAGCTGGGAACTGCCTTCGACGTTTAGAGGGAGGAACATTGGAGATTAAGGAGGCAGAGCGAGGCAGGCATGAGGTTAAGGGTAGAGTACTAGCAGCGCGAGGGCAAGGTAGGGCGGTGGGAAGCAGCAATGCCGAGTGCGAGGCAGCGCAGGGAGTGAGCACAAAGTGAGCGGGCGACCGCAGGAGGTGGTGGAGACCAGTGATGACCTCAGCAACACATCTGCTCTGGAGGAGGAGCTCTCGAGCCTCTCAGGGACAAGTGTTTTCCTCGTTAGTTGGGTCAACACCTTCTGCAATGGATACACGTGAAACCACAAAACCCATACCCCACACTCCATTACTGTAGTTACTTTCAAACTTTTCCAAAGTGGTCAAATTCGGCTCAACATATATTAACTGTTATGGAATACCATCAACGATCCATCCATACGTGGGGCTGGTAATAGAATCCTGGGGGACAATTTTTATGAGTTTAATTTAAGAAATTATTCAGAAAGTGAACTCAAACGTACTACCAAAGAGGAATAAGAGTTATCATTTCATTATGACAATAAAGAATCTACATATGCTGTATACTTTAATCACCAACCAGTTAAAAAAAGTCACGCATTTTGCTGGATAGTTGATGTGATCTAGGCTTAATAGTACCACGATTAAACAATTCCTAACACTTCAATCTTTCACATCTTGATGAAAACCATAAAAACTAAAGTAACACTGTTGAGGTTTTCACGAGAAAGGGATACGAACACTTCTTGTGTAATGCAGTTGCAGTTCTTAAACAGTCTCCATTCAAGTTTTTGCGACGGGCCGAAATTCATTTGGTTGAATATGAAGCAGAAACCCAAGAAATTCACTACACGAGCAAACTAGAGTAAGCGAAAAAATGACCGACAATTTAGTGAATCCACTGAAGAAGGAACACACTCTTAGGAACAATACACAAGTAGCTCTCACAAGTAAAAACAAGGAAAGGAAAGGAAAAAGCAGGCCTACATAAGCACACAACAAAATTGACAGGTTCACACAGCACTGTATAACCAGCTTCGATTCAGTGGCCCAAAACAACCGAAAAGTGATGAGAGTATCACATGGGCAGGAACAGGTCAGCATTCCTATTCCATTTCAAGAATCCACCATATGATGGCGTGACAAAAAAAAAACAAAGATGCACATTTATGAATACCTGCCCTCATTTTTGAATATATCTAGATTTTCAATTATGATTTTCAATTTGACAGCGTCAAAAATAATTATCATTGACAGTTTCCGTTTATTTATTATAATCTTGAGAGAAAATCGAGGATAACTTAATTGGCACCCCAATGCAGGGTGAGCTTAACGATAAATGAAACTAAAAATAGATATACTAACACAGGAATAAGTGTAATAGGTCTGTAAAGACAATGAGAAAGAAGGACGTATAAAACTATATCCACAACAGACTCTCGAAACAAGTGTTCCTGTTACTGCTGTACAAACAACAATAATTTCAGGAATTTCAATAAATTAAGGTATGCTGACGAGAACAAACACGATTTTCATACGTCCCTGTGATAAGCTCAGGAACCCCACCTGTTCTACAAAAGAGTAACTTCAAAACTTCAGAAAAATAACTATTAACCACACGCTATATGGGACGACGCTGAAAAGGCAGCTCAATTTTACTCACATTTTAGAGGTATGATCAAATATTGAACTGAAACTCTAGCATTGGAATTAATGACTTTGAAAGTTCTATTGCATAGTAATAATAATTCAGTGTACGAATTGACGAGAACATTTCCTATCTAAAATCTTTAAAAGCAAGAGTTGAAGGATTAGAGCCAAATAGTTTCACACAAGAGATAGAGAAGTAATTTGGTTGCGCTTTTAACCACACAAACAGTTGTTCACAATACCCATTAAAGATGAAGAGAACAATGATTGAATCAGTGGGGTGATCTGACACATGACAGCATCTCACAGCAGCGATGCAGGGACCAGTCGACACGCACGCAACAAACAGTCAGTATTACGTCAATGAGGAACACTTGACTTTTGGATCAGTTCGAGGTTAGAAACATTGTCCGGTACAAACTGAAAATGCGAGGAAAATAAACTATGCGAGGACGTAGAAACTTTCTCGCCTAACCAATACCAGAAACTTTCTCTACAATCCAATACCTACAGCCATGAAAAAAGTCGCATGAAATTAGGCGTTAATACTTCATCGAAAGACATGGGTGAATTTTTAAACGGTATTTTACCACAATTCAAGGTTTTTAAACGCTTTTTGGAAGTGGTATTGGAAAAACTGATCTGGGCATATTTTAATTCCGAAGAAACCATTAAAACCTTATACATAACACACATAACGAATAAAATCACAAAAATCTTTAAACACATACTTCTTACGCTATTAACCTCACATCTTAGGCTAAGCGTTCATCAAGGAAACCTGAGGTATCAGGCAAAGCCAAAAAATGGAGCCACAAAGTAGGGTAATGAGGAAAAATATTAACGACACAGAAGAATGGGAAGCACCGTTTAGTGGTCTTACATAAAGTGCGTGGAGGCAGAGTCTGGCTGCCCGTGGTGAAGAAAATGATACTTGCAGATATCGTAGAGGGGTAACTCCACCCCAACGACCACGCCAGCTCGCTGGGCAGTCTGGCCCACCCCCTGCACACACCATACAGCATCACTGCAGCACAACCACAAGTCTATTATGGTGACACTAACTAGCTGTATTTGACGCTGCATTCAAGCTTATTCATCAAGGCAAGTTATAAAAATAACAACCGATTCTATAAGCTTGAGCAATTTTCATCTGTACATTTAATTTTTCCCGTACATGAAAATAAAAGATCGTAGATAGACCAACAACTGAACTCTGCAATTATACTAAAGGACTAGTGTTTACATTCTTAGTTTAAATTATATGGTATTTAGAGAACAATACGAAATATGAAAGTTAAAAATAATGTCACCCAGGAATAATTTCAAAGCAGTACAAATTAAATAAATTTTTACCATTTTACAAGGGAATGTGTGACACCTATAATGCAGGTCAGACCTCCTGAGTCTGAAGTTCTAGAGAGACATTGAAGCAGAGACACTTTTTTCGACTTTCGAGCTGGATATAATTATTCGCGCACTCCGTCAAAAACAGAATGCGTTTCGTACCAAAACGGTTGCAAAAAAGGTCCACGTTCCAATATTATAAAATTACTAGTCAACCCTCACACGCGATAAATAAGACAAGTTGCTTTAGCAGGTCGTTGCTCTCTGAGTCACATGTAATACATGTCGTCCTCTAGTATTTTTCAAACAAGGTGTACTACAGGTTCTTACGAGAAAACGAAAATCTGTCAGCGATGAAGACAGCTCCTCGAAAACAACCATTACTTGGAATAATACCTGCTCTGACCGAAAAATCTGAAACCAACAACAGACACTTTCTATTAGAAAATAATTGTTTAAAGAGCATCTTACCCTCCAGAGCCCTTGGACTCCTTCCATCCGGTAGATAGTGAGAAAAGCATCAAGAAGTCCCTGATCAGTCTTCCCTTGTCCGCTCTGTAGCCGAACTTTGAGCACATCCGTGGGGTTGGCGATGCTACTGGCGATCACTCCTGTGGTTGTCAATGACAGGAATAAATGCCACCTATTCAGTGATGAAGATCCGGAAAAATTCATCATAAGATAATACTCAGGCAAATGAATCTAGCGAATTGCATCACAGGTCGGATTATATGGGTAATGAAGTAGTATTAGAAAATGCATTTTCATCAGTATTTTACGCTCATCAAAAGCTAACTAGAGAAAAACAAAAATGAATATGCATTCGTCATTAAGAAGCCTCAAAGCACAAGAATAATACAACAGGCATTTCTTCCAGAAGGAGAACGAGGGAGATACAAGAAGGCCTACCTCTCCATACAATTGAACAGACTATAGAATTTTGTACCAAGAGGATTAAATGCTTCGGTTTGTCAAGACAATCCTGAGAATATATCACAGCAAAGCATCCGTTGAGTTGAAGATATTTCTCGCCAAGATGCTATGAACAAACCTCGTAATATGAGTTATTAAGCTGATAACAGTCGACAGTAAATTTGTAAAGCAATTCTTGTCTAATATTTGCATACAAATGATAAGACCGCATCAACGCTAATATAACCTAGGACACGGAATTTTTCCATGATAAATGAAGCAAGCGTCCCCGACACTTTAGTAACTGCTTACAAATCGTATTTGAATGTGGCCGTTCCTTGCAATTTCTGTGCCAGAAAATTAACATATAACGGGCATGGTAAAAGTCACACCACTGTTTTAAAAATTAACAAAACAAAACATGAAGTCAAAAAAGTGTGTTACATATGAAATTAAAAGGGAAATTTTCGATTTTTATCAGGTATCTAACAGTGATGCAAAGGATGTTTTGTATTAAAATACAATATTAATACCCGACCCTAAAATTACGAAATACGACACGAAACAGCGGCCAAGAATAACGGAAAGTTATTTCAAACAATGGATCTTTAGTTGCAGTGACTTTATGGCATCATTCATTCAACGAACAAGTCCTTCCAGACATCACACTATTGCAATGATTGCAAGATTCAGAGAATCTGGGTCTACAGTTGATATGGGAGGCTCTAGCACACCGAGAGCAGTACGACATGGGCATGTAATTCAGCGTTCATGTTGAACACTGATTGAGATTCGTTAATTAAACGAGGTCATCAAGATATGCAAAAATGAAGACTGTGCCGAGATGACAACTTCATGCAGAAAAAATGAAAGAAAGTTTACGCACTGACACGCTGATTCACGGGATTGAAACATTGCTGTATACGAGAAAGTGAACGAAACAGAGCTCAATATTAACCCTTTCGCTGCAGAGTTCTGTGAGAGCCAGGGGAGCTGTTTTCATGAATGAGGATTCCATTCATGCACAGCGAAAGGGTTAACCCATTTATACCTGGCGTCTTACATACAGGAGTTCCATGCAAAGTTTTCTGTTGATTAGGAATGCTAGAAAATGAAAAAGCAAAGCGTTGTTAATTGTAACTCTTTAATTACTGTTCGAAAAAAATGTTTTCCAGTTGCAGGTTTGAGATTGCACGCAGAAGTCGTCATTCAAGAGCGCTCAAATCGTCGAGCCGTTATTCTAACCTCCGGCATAAATGGGTTAAGAGAATGGTACTGTGAAAAAGAGCACAGCCTTTGTTTAAGGGATACACTCAATTTTGAGAAGACAACAGTAAGCTAACCTGCAGTGACAGCGCATGCTACGTTGCGCGGCAAGCTCTCCTTCTCGGGTGGACACACAATCTTCTTGAGGCTGTAGTAGATACCGAACTTGATGGTACCATAGGTGGCCTGACGCAGCACGGCCGGTGCAATCCTGTAAGCGTACACCAGTGTCGATATGAGCAGCCCAGGTGACATAGTACAAGTCACAAGGTACGAGTGACCGATATAGGGATGATACAGAATAAGAATACAACAACAAAATGAGGACGGTAAAAATTTGCACTGAATTTAACCGTATGTATAAACAGATATGGTAGGGAAGTGAATAAATTAAGTGTCTCGCCAAAAAATGTAGGGATCATCAGTGTAGCCACAATTTAACGATATACACAAGAGCATTTTGAGGTGAGCTATAGTATGTTGTACCAGTAACAAAATTATACGCGTACAGTAACTTGGGGATAGAGAAAAGGTCGAGGAAATGCAACGTAATGCAAAGGAAACATATTTAGAGATAATTAGATTGTGTGTCAAGTTATACCAGCAAGTATACCAGATTCATCTAGCAGTAGCAGTGTGAGCGTTCCATGACTGGAAAATTCTAAAGATGCACTAGCAATAAGTCGATAGAACAATATTTTGAGCAAGAAAAAACCATGACGTTGAACGACTGCTAAATTAACTGGGGACAATCAATACTATGAACGTATACACATGAAACAATCGTGAAGAAACTAAAATTCGCAAAACGCACTCGACAAAAACTGACTTCATCACCCTATTTAGAATGAGGGATGGTTAAGAAGAGGGAGACGAGCGTACCGTACCCATGATAAAGCGCCCTAATGCCCTCCTCAGTGCTGATCCTAAGCAGGGCGTGTAGCATGCCCCGGTAGCGCGTGGCCACTACCTGTCCGTCCACGCGACTGCCTTGGATTTGCAGCCGTGTCTTCGTCGTGTCGATCGGGAACGTGCCTGTAACAGCAAAAATATTTAGGGGAAACGGTATACCTGATCGATGGTGAAAAAAAACGTATAGATTCACAGACGCGGATGAACTAGCGAACAAAGGGAAGTTCAGAGCTGCTACATAGTTAAAGTAAAGGATATTCATAACTTTGAAAAAATGAGCAGTTGTGCACAGCATTATTGATATCTTCTCAATTTATTGGAATAGAATAGGATACGGTAACAGGTACGAGCCCTTTGGTTCATTCTTGGGCTGCTACCCCAAGTCCCATGACGTTTAACGTGAAGGCATCAGCCACGCACATGCACTTCAATTATACATAGATATTTCAATCATGTGAGTTACAAGCTGGTAATAAGTTCTCAACTAACTTACGATACCTACTTTTCTTTCATTCCCAACATGAAAAAATTCAAGAATCAAACACAGTTATCATCGAACAATTCATTCAAGACGAACATGTCTTTAAAATAAATAATCACAGACAATTGCCTCAATAAAATCAGGCCAGAACATAAGTTTTGCTTGTTTTTTCAACTGAATATTAAAATTAATTCAAACAGTATTTTAAAACAAACCACATGTTTCTGTTTCCAGTCCTGAGAAAACACATTGGAGGTGTCATAACTTGAAGTTTGCAGTTGCTGAAGGTACGATTCAGTTGTAATTATTTCGTCGCTGGGAAACTAGGAGTCGTAGTAAACAATCGTAATGAATCTTTGCGATTGCTTATGCTAAAACATTTTTTACTAGAAAACAAAAACTCATGGTACAATTTAATACAATTTCCAATAAAATATTTGGTAGTTTTGTCTTTCAGGAGTTCTTGATTTTTATATATAATGCGTAGCCTCACCTTCACTCAATTAATTTGCTGCGCACACAAAAACTATTTCCATGTTTACTAGCAGCGATATCAGAAATTTAAATTTTCGTACTTCGGTAGACACAACTAGTTACAGCTGGGAAATAGAATAGAATAGAATAAGGCTATATGCTATTCTATTCTATTCTATATGAACGAACCTTCTGGCTCATTCTTGGGTCGGATAATTACTTCGATAATTATTCGGTTACCCAAGTCCCATTCCATAATTCCAGCCGCGTCAACCATGGCGGCAGCGGGATTCGAACCCGGGTATTCCCGCCCGCAAGCGGATTCGCTCACCAGTCGACCAATTTGGTGGAAATAACAACCTTGGCGTTTTAAAAAGAAACGAAAATAAAGTGAAAAAGTAAACGGTAATGAAGACAATTTCAAAATGAATTTATAAAAACGGGCAAACTTACTCCGTAACTTCAAAACTGAACCCACAGCTGACTATTAGAAGTATCACAGCCGGGCGAGGGTCACTAAAAACACTCCTAAAAAAAGCGAAGTCATCAAGATATGATGAAAAGAACAAACACCATCATGATACCCGAGCACTTTTATAATACCATGGTTCCAGTAAAGGAAGATGAACATCATGACTCAAAACTTCCAACTCGAAAACTGAAGTTCATGAGAATTGGCAGTGCAACTACCTTCTCAGGTAATAAATTAGTTGAACAACACAGTTTCCTAACGAGACATGCGAAAAAATTTCCGAGGACGAAACAAAGCAAAAGGAATAAAAAAGTTACACAAGCATGAAATACGCTAAATCTAACTAAAATGAAAATAGATACATAAAAAAAACACATATAAGGCATTTCAGTCAATTTCTGGATCGAGTTATTAACTGTTGCACTACCGATGAACGATTTACACAAAAACTCTATGTTCACATTCTGAATGTAACACAGAACACCCGTAGCGAATACAGCAGTCGGTTTAATTTTACAGCTATTTCATAAATGCTCACAATTCCAACTAGATAATTGACACAAAATTGCATACTTCAATACCTGAATCTGATCGAGACTTCAAAAATATTTATAGATCATAGACCAGTGAGCATATATGTATATCATAACACATGTCAGGTTTTTGATGTAATAACAAACCTGCAATTCTTCACATTGAGCTTGGAAAGTCATCAGAAAACAAGAACATGAGAGAGACACGTGCGCTCGAGTCGCTTCTCACACGACGCCTTATAAATGAGTTGTCCGAGAGGCAACACTGAAATAGCACTAATCACAGAGAGATATTGCCACTTCGTTGATTGCAACTGGTTTTTGTAAGTAACGTTTTTGGGATACAAAAGAAAGATCGACGAAATTCGACAGCGACTGTCAGGGCAATGATTCACCTATGCATTATATTCTTTCTTAGATTGTTACAAGGGGCAATAACGTTTATACCTCTTTCTTTGTAGTGAAGATCGTTTCCTGATGTTTGCTAACCATCAAGACAAAACTAAAAACTTAAAGCAGCACTTCGTAGAACAAAACGCCATTCTCTTTGTGATACTTTCAGACTCTTACGCTAACCATCCCTCTGTCCTCTGAATATATAACAATTGAAAACACGTAAAATGCGTCTTTTAGTGTCAGATAACGATTCAAGTGATTTTCATGTGTTTTTGTTTTTCTTTGCTACGAAATAAACTTACAATTGCAACAGTCCTCAAATTAATAAAGAAATATAGCCATAAAAATGTTAAATTTTAGCATTTTGTTCATTTATTACGGCACAATGATAAACGAAATTTCGTCACTAATATTATTTAAAGCCAAAGTTGTTTTTCGTAAGTAACAGTACTGTTATATAGTATGAACGTAATTAACGGCCTACAATACTTCAGTACTAATAATAAAGTTATTGAATTTCTAAGCAAAATTTGCAGTTTCAATGCTTTTTTCCATAAAAGAAGAATAAATTTATTGTTTTACTTCTTTTTCCCGCCCTTCGAATGTCAAAAGCCGCAGGAAGAGATTTTAGTTAACTTCATACACAGTCAACTTTTCATACATCAATGAAGAGAACCGCATAAAAAATAAATTAGCGTGTTACTAACTGGCAAAACAGCACGTTACAATCGTCGTTGCCCTAGTGATGCATCAGCTGATCAGCAGCAACAACAACTAAGAGTCTAGACTAGACACTCTACAAACACGTGCGCTAGAAGCCGTACACAGCGCTGCCGTCAAGAAAAACAGCTTATAGCATGTTGACGTCCATCCATTAACACGTTAACTGCGACGTGACCAACGTCGAGAGGATTGTTATAGTGTAGGTAACCCATCAATGGTCACAAATTGTACTTTTAAGCGCCGCAGTTTACGTATTGAATAGAACTAATTTTAGGATACAAAACACTCCCAGGCGATCCCAGTTGTTGGAAAAATTAGAATGCAAAGCAATCAAATACGAAAACGTTGAGCGGTAAGAGTATCGATAAGAATGGTTATCATTAAATGCTAGAAAATACTGAGAGATAAGGGCATTATTTATAAATGAGAATGACTATCAGGTATTACCAGAAAATAATGAACGATAAGGGTGCACTATATTAAGGACGTACCTATCGCAAAACTTCGGCCGATATTGATACTCTGATGCAGATCCAACAACCAAAATCGTTAAAAAAGGTATATAAAGGCAGATAGAGGCACCAGACTGACAAGTTTAAAGGAAGCCGATATCGGAAACATCGCTCGGTCCAATACTCTACCTCATTAAAAACCATTTGAAGCCGAAGACTGCACGAGCATACGAAAACAACCTCAGAGTGCAAAACAATACTAGGTCTCTTATAATGATAAAGTCTGGTCTGTGTTCAACGCGATGTGATGAATCAAGGTACGCTTTTCTTTAAGCTGGTTTCCCGCGAGCCATCTGTTCCACTGATGAACCATACATAGTCTGATTTTTGTTCCGCCTGTTCTCTTGCTTATGGATACCCGATAAAAATGCACTACGTATCTATTAGAACATAGATTTTTAAATGTAGCATGAAACAATTTCAATGCACCTTCCACGACACTGCAAATACTCATACTGTTACTATTTAAAATTTTAAAAATACCCGAGGTATTTAGTATGCTGGAGAAAATGGTACAACATCGAGGTCCTTGAGCAGGAAAAAACACCATTTACCAAAGACGAAACCGGGCTAGACAAGGTCAATTTGATTGGAACTAAACAGAGAAGTTCATCAAAGAGTTTGGATTCCAAAGACAGAGAATTAGCAACAGAGAATTAACAACAGAGAAATAGAAATAACGTTTTTGGAGCAAGATAAAGGGCCAAGACAGGTGGCGGCAGGATTGAGGGGGTAGTGGCACCGATCAATAGCTCTGCAGACACCACGCCCGCCATACCCTGCTCTGCTATACTTGCATGAATTACATACATACAATTCCTATTTCTAGGGTAGACATATTAGAGTAGAGAAAATATTCGTGTGTAAACATGAAATGGAATAGAAGTACACCATGATTTCACAGCATTGTAACGTTAAGTTTAACGGTTGAGAAAAAAAGATTGAAACCAACAGAATGAGAGTATACTTTCAAAATCTATTAAAAATATGAAGAACTATCCAAGGAAATGATGTGCTGAATAATAAAACCGATAAAAATCAGATAAAATTTTACAAAAAATTTTAACACAATTTCCAAGTTTAATGAACAAAACTGGACTAACTCCCATACATTTCCTCGCTCTCTTTCAGAAATATAATTATCAGCTCAAAAGATTAAAAAAGGCTCCCATATTTTCCTGAAAAATCAGAAGAGGGAAATCCAAGAAAATTCTTTGGCAGGGAGGAACTCAGGATTAAAATACCCCAGCTTCCTCTAAACCTAAGGAATCAATACACGAACAACGAAGTGCAGGCGTCAGCGTTCTCAAGTAATGCAAAACTCGAACTTCGGACTATTACTCCTATGTCTGTACGTCGTGATTTCCGCTAGGGAGAGACTCGTCCTAGAAATACTATTTACTAGAACTTAAATGATAACCAGAAATAATATTTAGTCTAAATTAACAAATACGACTCAGCGAATATTTCCGAATGGTTTATTTTTCGACATACAGGCATAAACATCTGGAATCATTTAGCAGGTGCCATTCACGTAATATTCTTCAATTTACCTAGCGAGTCTTGAAACGCCGATCATTCAAGTACAACTGTGTTCATATTTTAAGCTGATGACTGAACCGACCTCTATTCTTTGCCAGAGTAAATGATGCCCAATGGTAATATCCATAAAAAATAAAATTATTTCCATTACAGGAAGACTCGTATTCTGAACCATGGCTAAAATGTCTGACCTTTTCTGGAAGCGAGTGAATTTAACATAATTACCTCGCCAAAGCGAAAGACTAAACAGTCCTCTATTGCTTTGGCGAGATAATTCTGCAGTGGTCGTCGCCCAAGAATATTATTACAAGACCAGCAGTCGAGGTTGGAGCATTAGCAAGGACATTTCAGGTGCGGAAGACACGCAATGCACTGCAGGTTCTGAATATTTCACGGTCATGCACCAAGAAAAATACCAAGACATTGCAGTTGGAGTTCAACATCTAAAAATGGATAATTTTCTTTTAATTTTCTGAAAGATCCTGCACGTGAATCTCAGGATTGCCGACGTCTTGAGTTACACACATGAGCGTTCTTGGAAATAAAATTTTATGTTGAGTGCAACAGCTTTGCGATGCAGCAAACTATACCCCCACCCATTTTTCAGTAATTTCTGTTGGTCAATACTCACGCACGCAACGCTTTGCGTGTACTTTGCTCATGTTTTCAGCAAGTATGAGAGGGTAGCATTACAAGGTGCAAGTGCGTTTATGCGGCAACACAGCGAGTTCGTGCAAGCCGACAAGGTCATGTTAAAACAACGACGACCGGGTACAAAGTAGTGTGCATATGTATTTATGTATACTGCATTGGATCAATTAATCTGGAACGTAATTCTTAACTTTACTCTAAAATGCCTGAATAATTCAACGTAACACCACTAAACGTAAACTGTTCAGTGAATGACAATTAGGTTCAATGAATTAGTTAAGTGCATGAGGATGTTGAAAAGAGAAACATGGGAACATAGTGCATTTACAAGTCAAGCCCTTAAGTGTATAAACTCTGAAACAGTGGTATCAAACGTTTGTAATTTACATCATACACACACTAAGTATTCTTGAATGATTGAAGCTTGAAAGAAGTGAGGAGAAACTTATAATTATTCAACAGGATGTTCAAAGCAGACATTAGATCCAGTCAAACAGAACTGCAAGGTGGCAATGATGCCTTAGCAAACACTAAATGAAAATACGAGAATATTGAAGCGGGCGAGCGATGGGTATTGCAACAAAAGATGTATCGATACCAAAATTAAAGTATCGTGGTACATACATTTCAAATCAGCACCGAACCTGACGAAATGACTACCAAAAACAAAACCGAAATTGATGCCAATAGTACCAGCAACAAAACTGCTTACAGTGACCGATACCGAGAGAATACATACATCCACCGTCATAATGGCTAGTATCGATTCGTTGGTTTATCTTAAATCGTAACTTTGGTTTATAAGCCCTGAACGACAATGAAAACTGAATGTATGTAAGTACTAAACTTATTCTATACTAACAATTAGCATTCAAATTTGTTTAAAAGTTATATGTATTCTTAAAACGTTTTCCTTGATGAAAATGATAAATTCAATGAGCATAAAATAGAAACGTTTTATTGTCAAAAAATCAAAACTTTATAATTCTGTTGCAGCAGTCGTTACGATCAGGTAAAGTAGAACTTGACATCCAGTGAACACTGGTAAATTTTCCTTATCTTAATACAGAAACAAAAAACACCCCTAGAGCGGAATCTCGAATGCTACGAGGGCTGTTTTTTTTAACCTCCAATGGGTTATAAAAAGAGACATTTACATATCAATAATTTTATTACCAAAAGTACTGCAGAATCTTACTTATTTCTCTACATAATCGCCACAACGGATACACCTCGTTCGTCCAAGGTTCAGGCTATTGAACATAGCCATCACCAGCTTGGTCGACTGGTGAGCGAGTCTGCTTGCGAGCGGAAAGACCCGGGTTCGAATCCCGCTGCCGACATGGTTGACGCGGCTAGAAATACGGCATGGGACTTGGGTAAACAACCGAATAATTATCGAAGTAATTATCCGACCCAAGAATGGGCCAGAAGGTTCGTTCCTATAGCCTCATTCTATTCTATTCTATTCTCTAAGATCGATGCTCCCGCCAGATGCGAGTTACGAAGTCTAATCCGTCTTCTGCAAGCAATAGAAAGGACGTAGTGCTGCTGAAACCATCGCAGAATTATCATTGTAAGGTGACAACTTTATAAGTGAGAATAGTATACGGAAATGATGTAGAAAATTTAAACAGAGGCGAATCGATGTCTATAAAGAAGGCGGACAAGGGCGCAAGTGAAGGTGGATTTTCGCCCTTGTCCGCCTTTTTCATAGATGTCGGTTCACCCTTCATTCAATTTTCTACATCATTTCGGTATAACTTCAAGGTGAACTTTTGGTAAAACTTTGAACTGCATTTCGATAATGCCACCTGACACTAATACACGGAAATTCAACTGAATTATAATCAACAAAAGATTGCGACTATACGTTAAACAAATATTTAACAAAACTTTCAATATTTTACTTTTAAAGACTGCAACTAATGTTCTCAATCACACAGACCAAAAACGTTTTAATTTCACATGCGTGGTCGGCATCACTAAATGAGCAAATTTGAACTTCTGGACACAAGGGAGCAAAACATCCCAATGCTTTTAGAGCAATCACTATCATGCACACCAACGTTCATTGAAATGACAGCTTCGAAAGTCCCGTGCCAGAATATCTGCACGCATCATACGTTTTTGGATGATCAAGAAAGCTTCACATTACATAAATAAACACTTATTTCATTTTGTTCGTTTCTAGTAGGTTTTCTCACTCTTGTTCCACTTGCACGTTGCATGCTTGAAAATTGCACTTCCCAGGCGAGTACGAGTATCAAGGAAGAGTGCAAAATGAAATAATGAAGTGATCGAGAAAGCGCATGAAAAACCAGCGATCGTGTTGAGGTATGCTCATATAAACTTGTTCTTATTCATTTTACTGGTACGTATTATCACTTTTTTGTTGTATCATGCAAAGCTATTCATTTCGTATCAACTTGCTAGGATTATAATTAACAATCAAACTGTTTATGTTCCATTCCGAATTTACGTGAAAGGTGATATATCTATTATTATCATAAGATTATTATCTAATATTATCATAAGATAACACCAGCTCTCACACTACCTGCTTATGAATATTACTGTTACGAAAATCGAGGATTAACTTTTCTCTTAAAATAATGAGTACAATGCATCTTATTATTCCTAGAACGTTACTGTTGTTGGGTTAAAAACGCATGCGATGACCGAAACCTAGATATTTAATAGAAAGCAGAAATAATTTTCTAACTAGTGTCGATGGCAGCTTCTGACCACACGAGGTGCTGGTCTTGGCATGGACACGCCGCATGGTTCCATGCACGCGCTGCTCTGACTGCATCAATCAGTCGCAGTCCGCTCGATTGTTGGCGCATTTGTCGTGTTAATATCTATGTATTAGTGTGAAACAACTGCAACCGCTCGTCTTGAAAATACAAGTTACTACCTTGATAGCTCACCTACTAACAGAAAATAAAGAATAAAAATATAAATGGGTATCATTATTATGATTATCAAGTGGAACCGGGACGCAAATGATCTCCGAGCAGCGCAATAACTAGTGCTGTCATTACCAGCTCATATTGAAAGGATGAATGATCGTTCCGAAATTGATGAGATTGGGATTGAGAAGTTGGCACGTCGAGCACCTGTTTAGTGAGTGTAAAATACGAAATTAGGCGCACCTACTACTAAGATCAAAGTCAGAATAGGCTATCAGAGCTGGTGTTGCTAGATGTGCTGTAGTACAAGCCACCTCCAGGTACAGCTGCGTCTCACCTCAACACGTTAAATAAGACGACATTAGCCTACCGCTCCTCAGAAAACTCCACTGACACGCTGTTAGTCTACTTCTGGTAAATATTCAGATACTCTGAAAACACAATTAGCTTACCCGCCCTGAAAATCTCCTCCTGACACACTATAAAGCTTACTTTCCTGATAAAACCTAAGAAACACCACGTTTTCCTCGACGGTGCCAAGTCTCCGATGTGCTGAAGAACGATCCATTGCGGATATCTTCCAGCTCCAGAGTATATCGGTATGTATGGATTTATTGGAGAAAAAATAAAGCACCAATATTCAAACCTGTTCGATTATTTTTACCGTAGAAACGACTGTAAAATTTATACATCATAAATAAGTAATTTTAAATGAGAAATTACTTTCTTTTCAAATACTTGCGCATAAAAAATTGATACGAAAAGAGCATCCAGGATACCACGCTCACTCTCTGCTTCTCTCATAGTCATAAATATGTACATCACATACAGGGTGTCCCAAAAATATATAAATTTTTAAAAGGCTGTAATTTGAGTACTACTGGTGCTAGGCGTGATCAATGTTTCATCCGAAAAATCAAGATCTAAAGTTTTATTTTGTATCCAGAATACGTTGTTACCCACCTTATGTACGTGTTATGAATACCAATAGTATTCAAAGTACAGCCCTTTGAAAACGTGAAAACAGCCTTTTGAACACTAACAACGATGAAGAACGTCGATTTTCGCCCCAAATGAATTTTTCTTTAAATTGAAAAAGACGAATTAAACATTTAACTTTTCACTTCGCCTATGCTTTATATGAGGTGAACGAAATAAAACATCTTTTACGAGAGCCAATATACGGCAAAGAGCCACACTGGCAAAGCAATATTTTACAAATAATGTCGGGCGCTCACCATTTGTCTGAAACTCATGCCCTGCGTGTTCCACGCTGTCAATTCGCTTCGGGGTATGTCGATTTCCACTACATTAACTCTACAGCATCCGTCGGGGCCAGGAAGATTAACTGAGGTCTTGCAATTATTAATGCTAAACACTAAGATAGCTTAAGAGCAATACATTATTCATTATCAGTTACCAAAGCCTAACAGTAAATGTGCAACCTCTACAGTGAGGGAAGAGAACGCAACAACTAAACCGAAATGAAAACTAACAGACCAATCCACCCAAACCAAGTTTCAAAAGCAGTATAACACAAAAAGAGCATAGCCAGCCAGAGAGATCGAGGAGGTATCAACAGAACTATGACGGCCAGCAGCTGCAAATGACTGTTACATCACCGCTTATGGCTCGCCGTAACCATGATACGAGCTGGCTACACGCTAGCCCTAATTTCTCTAGTTATCACGCTGTTATACAAAAGAAATTAGCTCCAATATCAACAAACTCGGCAGTTAACGCAACAAATAAATCAAAATTGGCGCGTGAATAGAGCAAGTCATAGGCGATGGAAGCTAAATAGCAAATGAAGGATGGAACAATAGAACGTGTTTATTATTACAGATGAAATAAAACACAAAGTGAGCTGGATATCAGCATACTTTTGGACAAACATCAAATAAAATTGCAGTTGGGGAAATTAGGAGCAACAACAATAGCACAACATGACTAAATAATGCGATACTCGCTACCACGTGACGGGCACCGTATTTTTCTAGAGGGCAAAAACATTCATATTGTAATTGGGCGAGTAGATGGTGTAAACGGTACGGGAAGCACTGACGAGCTATGGATTACCGCACTACGTGTCTTGATTACTTATGTTTGCGGCGGACATGCCAACGTTATGTTGTATTCTCAGGCGAGGCAAGCTTTAAAAAATGCATGAATAGTGCAATTCTTCACTATCTCATTTGATTCATTACGAACAGCGTGAAATAGTACTCCACGAAAAGTTTAAAAATAGGATTTGTCAAATGGCTAAACGAGAAATTCGATAAAGGACCACCTAACTGGATTGATGATTCGAAGCATTGTAATTTACCACAAAAACTGGCAAACAATGAAAAAATTTTAAGTGAACGAGGTAAGATATTAAAACGAAGCTATCTTAACTAATTAAGATGTAAGAAACTGATGGTAAAAGATTTTTTTAACACGGCGCACACTCCATCACGCATAGGACAACAAACACGATATTCCATAACATGGCACAAGAAAGAAAAATTGTTATGGTTTAAACAGCAGTACCTGAGACTTAGCTTACCAGGAAGAGTGTTGGATTACAAGCTTGCGCTTCTTATATTTTGTTTGACATTTTGAAATTTGCAATTTTCATTTCCATATGTTCATACTAAATAATTTTCACCATCTCATGTACATTTTTCATAACTATCAATTTCATAACTAATTTTTTACAAAAATTACTGATGAATTGAGGCAATAATCGGCAACTCAATGAAGATTGTTTAAGAGGCACCACAAGGACGCAAGAATTCCGCCGTCTCTGGTAGCACAGCACGTGGCACAATAACAGAAAAAGAGGTCGGCACAAGATGACTAGAAAAACAAAAAGTTGAAGAGCGGAAACAAAGCTACTTACGCACGAGATTGGTTGCGAGCTACACCCAACCTCCTTCCTCTAAGAACAAGAATGCAACTTAACACGTTGACTCCGAAGTGGTACGTATGTGTACCACTTAGGTTAGGTCCTGTAATTTTTTCAGATCCTTCTAGTGACTATGCGTACAAAGTGTAGTTTTACACCAATCAGGCAATCGGAGGCAACGTGTTAAGCTTACGAAGCCAACCTACAACAGACTTTAGCAATAAGCACTGCTTATTCTTCGGTAAGAAGCTAAAGATGGATACTTCCGAGAAGCGCTTTTTATTACTAAGGCAAATTGGCAACGGATAGGCACTATCAGCATAACTTCTGAATAAAGCTATGAAATTATATTTTACGAGAGCGCAGAGTTCCCAAAATACACTGAAAATCGATCTCCTTCAGTACCCCCGTCCTCCAGCCCCCATAGCGGAGCAAGAAAGTTCTTGCGATGTATGCCAGTCACACGCCTGCATTGCGAGACGAGGTATACCAAGCATCTCCAAACACCAGATAAAACTTGCTATACAGACAAGCTCTACAGAGAATGTCTGACGATGATAAACCTTCCGTACACTCCCATCAAGAGAGACGTAAGAGTACACGTGCAATATTGTCGAAATTTTATTTAAATCCATCGTTGACTTTCTGCCTTAGCTGTGACCAACGCTTTTCATTCCTCAGCTGAAAGGAATTTGAAAATAAGACGCACGAGAATTTGATCATTGCAATGACGAGGATGCTTAAGACAGCACATCTAGGAGAATCACTGATATAACGTTTATTTAACTGCTCAGTTCTGCTTTGAAACCTAAACAACTCGGTGACAGGAAATCAGGGTAAAGCACGATGCCAAGTTTTTCGCTTCCAATTAACTCATATAGTTGCGAAAATCAACTTCCAACCAAGAACAATCGACTGAAGAGAAGTTCTAGAAGATTACAGATTCAGCTCTTTGAAATTACAAGTTGATGAAATTGAACAGAACAGCCATCACATAAGACTTCGATAACGCACGGTGTACCACAACCACACTAAATTCATGTTAACACTAGAATAGAATAAGGCAATAGAAACGAGCTGTTTGGCCCATTCTTGGGTTGATACTCAAGTCCCATGCCGTGTTTTGTTATGCCGTGACCCATGCCAAGTGTTATGATTTTAAGAGAAGTAGGACTGGGAACATTCCAAGTAAAATCAAACCACACATTAGTTTGGCTTTAGAATAAAACAATTCTGTCTTATTTACAGCATTCCATTAGCAACCATTACTGTTGTAAAGTGATGATCGCTATTTCTGCTGAAGGAATTTTTTCAACAAAGGCATGAATTGAAATTTAATGAAAATTGAACACTGAAATAAGCAAAAAAAACATTCCAAAATTTCGAGCAGGAAGTCAGTTGAAGAGGATGCCGGTCTTCACCGATGACAAACTGAAGTATAAAATAAATAATATGGCAAACCTGATAATACGCCCATTGTCGTTTCTGAAGTGTATTGAAAACTATTTTAGTCCTACATTCTAAACGTTTCGTTCAAAAATTGGGTAAAATTACGTAAGAACCCCTATTGCATATTATATGAGTGATAATTTACGTATTATTTTGTTCAGCAACAAAAAAACTTTATGCTTGTTCGGTAGACTGCCAAACTATTATCAAAATAGTGTCCTGCCTCAAGTGTTGTTAAGTCATGGGTATAGAGACACCACTAAGTGCTCTACTACCACCACCACCACCACCACCACTTCCGAGGTCAAAAGCTACGAGCATCCTCCTCTACCGGAGCTATGATAAGTTCTAAACAAATTCCTAGGAATCCAAAAATTATACATAAAGCCCGACATCAACAAATTGAAAAAAATCCTCATCACTGATTGGATGACCAGTTTTGATGGTAAGATGAACGTCTCAGACTTGATTATTTAGTATTATTCGAACTACAAGTTCTTCACTTTCCATAACGAATTTCTCACGTAAAGATTTTCTACTGGATATTCGTCATGGCTCATCAAAACGTTTAGTGGTGTATTTTTACAACCATTGCTTTCTCTAATCGCAGCCTCTTTACATTTTTGTTGCTCTGAAACAAGCGCATTTCCGGCGATTGATTCCTTACAGCAACGTACAACATCGACTGTTTAATTAATGTAATCGCGTATCCAACCGCAAGCATTTTGCTCACCAAGCAAAATAAGATTTTCTAGTGGCCCACTTTGTTCTGTTTGCTCCGTCACGGCAAATGCAACACCGCAGCAGACAAACGACGTCACTGTAAACAAGGCAAGCTACCACGAGTGTTAGCCGTCACATCTGCGCAGTGGCATCAAAGGGAATTCGCACGACATAATTCATTTCATTCTGTGCTATTTTTGTTCGAGTTTACATCTCAGTATATGTGCCCATTGATCGTCATGTTCAAAACTAGTTGAAAGTGTTCATTCAAAGACGAGAATTTTACTGAGGGACCTAGACACTCGAAAGTAACGTTTACGCTCAAAGTTTACCTCGCAAAGATAAAGGTGAAAAAAATATGAGCAGGCGTAATTTCTTTGATTTTAACGTCAACGTAATTTTGAACGCTGCGCGCTCAAAATAAATTTAAATTCTAACTTGCATTTTGCGTTGGTCATGCAGTTAATTTAGGAATTATAAACTTGAAGAGTGTGACGTTTATATGAATCTACGAATGGTAGTAAAAGACTGCATTGAAATTTACTCTTAAGTAATTTACGCAAAATCAATTCAAGTTTCTGGAGATAATAATGCCCCTGCAGACAGGTAATCATTTTATAATTTCCCAGTTACGTCTGGTGATCTTATTTATTAGTATTATGTACAATCATATACAAAAATTTAAACCCCGTATCTACTCGTAAAGTATTCGAAGTGACAGGAAGCTTCTCGATCAGAACGGACAATTGAAAATTAAAGTAAAGTAGCGAAAGCACGTGTATAAAAGATTGGTTAATAGACTCGCCGGACTCTGCCCAGGAGAAAGTTAACAATAGAAAAACTAAAGACAAGGCTTTCCTAGCAGCAAAACTAAACCCATGAGTCTCCTAGAATTAGTGTTGCTGATCTTCAGGTAGTGACAAGAAGTAATGTCGAGGAGCGTTAATTCTCAAAGGCATGCTGACGAGGATAGACATTAGCAGTCTCGCTCAGTCCCGAAGATACTCTGAAAAACAAGTTAGGCAAACTGATATACAAATTAAAAAACAAGTGCGCTTTTTTAATAATTTGATCTAATAGTACATTCGAAATTCATTCTAGAACTTCTATTGAACACCACGTTAAAAAAACTTACATTGTCTTAATACCTAGGCTGTGAAACTAAAACAAATTTTTGTCAGTTGTAAAAACCTGCATCGAGTGATCAAAAGTACGAGACGTGTTTTAATTTTCCTTGCGAATACTTTAAACAAGAACTAAAATCACGTTTGCTCAGGGTGTATTTTATTTTGAATGCATTCGTTAGTACTTCACCGATACAAAATACTCCAAATCTATACAAGACTATTCCTTTAAAACCAATGATGATGATCATTCTATCACAGAGAGACACACTAAGACTTACAATTTAACAACTGTGCTTAACAGCCGAGTGCTATAATCTATCCTTTTCACAAGAAAAGTTTTCCATCTTTTCTCATCTCGCTACGTTTAAAATACGACTACTACTACACCTGAAACTACGGAGTTGTCGGCAGCAAGAACATTCGGCAATGAACGTCCTCAAGCACTTAGCAGAATGAACCAGATAAATATTACCAATTTTCGGAATAATTCGCACTCTTAAATAACTCATACCTTAAATTATGCATTAGATTTGGATAACAGTACCGTTATTAACGTAATATTTAGGAAGTCTTACAGTCTATTTACCTTAAGAATTCGATGCACATCCATTGTATGCAACACCATTTGCTTCTCCGTCAAGCCTCTAGTTTGCACTCGTGTTAATCTAGTCTTACACTTAAGTTGCACCTGAATCAATATAAAAACAAATAATCATTAGTTCTTGTGAACAAAACCAGCCTGTCTGTTCAGTTTTTTCAGACCTCTTACGACAACACCACTTGTTAGCCAAACTGATGTCTCTGAGACAGGTTCTAACTTGCTTATCTTCTTAATTTACTTCAAATAAACCTCAACACTGACAAGATAAATTAAAACTGCAAATTTGAAAAGCCAATCAAAATTTACGTGAAATTATCAGTTCGGAAGCAACTATTAGAATAGAAATACACGAAATGAACAGGGTGCGACAACACAACTTCCTTTTTTTTAGAAAGGAACTTCCTTTAAAAAAAGGAAGTTATGTAACAAGAAAAGTAGATTATCGTATGCGTGCAACACTGCACAGACTCCAAAAACAACTTGGCTCGCCACCAAGCGCTGCAAGTGAATCAGTCACTGATAAAATGCAGGCGCACACGGCGATGCAATACGCACCCTGCTTATATACATGAGCCAACGTTGCAGATTTTGAAGGCAGCCAAGTTCACGTCAAGCTTGCGTGCTGTCAAGGTCTGTTGCTCGGAATACTCCGACGAGAACACAACAAAAATGCGCACGAGACGAAATTGAAGATTGTTTCAGTCACGAGGTTTAGTGATGTAAGACAACAATGATAGCAAGAAATAGATGCGTTTGAGTCTGATACATAAGAACGAAAACTGTACAATTAGTAACTCCAAAAAGTGCAATGATCGCAGTATGATAATAAAGTGGAATAGTTATCACAACACTACAAGTAAACATGTTTGTTACGAAGCATCACTGTTCGAAATTTCCTGTTTTTCTAGTATGATGGAATTTTACCTGAACATAAATAATTGTGAAATAGTTAGGTTTAAGAATTAAATGGACTAATAATTTGATGATCCAACACTGCACACGATACGGCACAGAATGTTTTTGCCAACGATCAAACTAGGAGGTGGACAGCGCGTGACTAGTGATGGTGGTGGTGTTACACTATACACTGAACTATACACTATACTAGTGTTCATGCTACAATCCAAGGTCACGTAGGATTACACAAAACGCTTATGTCTACGAGGTTACAGGGTTTTTTTCCCGCTTCAATATCTGCTATTACAATCTTATATTACAAAATACACTGCGTCATAAGATCTATTTTAGCATATTTATATGATAAATCAAAATAATGATGGTGATGAACCTAACACGCTTCGATTTTGTCACGCAAACTCGCAGATTTACCCAGGGCAGTGAGGCAATGAAAGAATTACGTACTGGTATTCTACGTAGCAAGACTTTGCAAATAAGAAAACTGAGTAACTATTCATAAAGCATCTACTATACCAAGGTGGCAGAGGGCCAGGAAACTTGGTATGGCTTTGACCATCTTGAGCGAGATTTAAAACTGAAGAGCGAGCATTTGAGACGACAATATTGAAGGACAAAAGCAGACGGTAGTACGACGCGGTTAGCCTCCACCAACTTGAAAGTGTTGGTCTGGCTCCTCCACAGCTATGGCGCAAAAATGATCTTACTAGATAATTCCCGTGGAAATTCCAAGGTTTATATTTTACAAATGTGAAATAATTTTAAAGACGAATAAATGCAAATATGATTTTATACTTTATAAGAAAAAGTAATAACCACATTTCTCTATTAACCAAATTCAACTTCAGAAACATTAACCCTTTATGTACGATAGAAAAACTCGCTCTAAACAAAATTATTAGACAAGTTTTTGTATTGAAATATTACAGTTGTAATAGAATAACCACTTTCATTGTCAAAAGAATGGAATTGTTTTGAATTTATTCACTAGTTTAACCGAGTTTATGCATCATACTGAGATTCCATGCGGTCAACATGAAAAAAAAACGGCACCACACGAAAATCCCAAGCGAGTTATAAAGTCATAATAGTTTAATATCTGTTTTTGATTTTCACGGCCTAAATTGTACACTTGAAACTCTTCGCGCCCCAGTTAATAAAGCAGCCACGTTATCTTGCTGGTTCTGTATATATCAGGCCATTCCATAAATTATGTCTTACTTTCAATATTTTTGAAATTTAACAGTATTTCTGAAGGTATAATGCCATCACGTATTATTTATATGTTTTCAGATACAACTAAACTTATTTAATGTTACTTTGCAGGATCATATTAAAATTCCACTAATTTAACCATAAATATTCGAGAAGCATTTAGAATAGAATGAGGCTATAGGAACGAACCTTCTGGCCCATTCTTGGAACGGATAATTACTTCGATAATTATTCGGTTGTTTACCCAAGTCCCATGCCGTATTTCTAGCCGCGTCAACCATGTCGGCAGCGGGATTCAAACCCGGGTCTTTCCGCTCGCAAGCAGACTCGCTCACCAGTCGACCAAGCTGGTGATATAGAATGAGGCTATAGGAACGAACCTTTTGGCCCATTCTTGGGTCGGAAAATTACTTCAATAATTATTCGGTTGTATACCCAAGTCCCATGCCGTATTTCTAGCCGCGTCAACCATGTCGGCAGTGGGATTCGAACCCGGGTCTTCGCGCTCGAAAGCAGACTCGCTCACCAGTCGACCAAGCTGGTGATTGAGGCACTTTGCTACACGTAGATTACTACTTAATGCTACACGAATATTGAAAAAGAACTCGGCAGCCGAAACAACTTCAAATATTTACTTAGTCTATGTATGCGAGTGCCTGAACAAAAAACTTTCACGATATGGTTTGCAAGTTTCAGAACTAGAAATTTCACCCTTCGAGATGGACCAAAAATGACGTAGAACTGAGTTTGATAACATGCTCCTAGTGACATCGCTTTAAGATGATCCTGCAGTATTACCTGAACAATTTCCCGACTCTATTCCATCTGACTAACATTCGTTCCGTAGTTTAACACGTGTCCTACGGTTATTCAAATAATATACATAGCGGCACACGTACGTACCAACACTTGGTCAACGTGTTAAAAAACTGAATGAATCAACTCAAAAACCATGTAGTTTATACTGATGTTTCAGAATTCTTCTCCATACCGGAATTTTCACTAACGTGATTAAAAAACTTACGAGTAGATGGAAAAAATCCAAGTGAAAATTTTGGACACTACATTAACGATTAACTTTCATCAAGCTAAATTATTTTATCGCTTACTGTCTTTTTACAAAAATTCAGACACTACTAATGAGATGACGTGATAGAATACAGGGTGTCTCAAAAAAATGTACTCACCCTTTAAAGGGTGAGTACATTTTTTGGAGACACCCTGTACTTACGATCTTCATTAAAAAACTTGTTAATTAATAATTGAAGGAATAACTAATGAGAATAGACATACTGAAAGCAAAACTAACCATCGAAAACGTTTAAGATACATGAACTCGTGATCTTGATTGGCTTCCCAAAAAAATAACGAATAAACTGATGCATATAATCCTACACAGCCACCAGCAGCAGCATGTAGGCCAAACTATACTGCCCATTAGGAGCAAGCAAAACATTTAGGCAATATAAAAAATTAAGGACGCATTCAGATGACACGCAGAAACCTCATAATAAAAAAAAGTTCCAAAGTAAACAAGAAATTATGAATCGAATTTTCCATCACATTACACACAGGGTATCCCAAAAATGTGATCATTCTTCAACTGCCTATTATTCACACACTTTTTCCCTTGTTTATAGGCAGACAAAGTCCAATGAACTAAATTGAAGAAAGTAACATTAAATGCGAGAAAATTAAATGTCGTGAAATAAAAGTTTGATTTTCTCCCTCTATTCTTGTCTCCCCTTAATAATGGACAGTCAAAAGTGTGAACATCATTTTGCGACACCGTGTAGTGTGTCATCTGAACAAACGTGCACCAGCACCGCCCCACGGTCACAAAACGTTCATTCCGCTATTTAAAATTCAGAGAGTAAACAATGGATTGAAATATAGGTTATTGAATAGACGAGCACTTTATCTATAATACAAGTGGTACTCTGTCCAGTTTCATGATAGAAGTGGATCGGTTTGGATGTTTCTTCACATTCGAACAAAACTTTACGAAGTAAAAAAAATTGGCCACCCGAGTCAACAGTAAGTGAACAGCAAGAAACCCATTCACCTAATGGCAATTGTGATATCAAAAACAGAAACTACAACAGAAATCCTACTAAGCTACGTAACAAACCTAGAACGAGGCAAACAAATCGGAAGATTGACGACCTAGACGTATCCACTAAGCAGAACAAACTACAACAATACAAAAGTCTTGAAAATTTCCTATTGGAAGATTGATGATAAAGTTCCCATTAACGCTTAACGGCCAAAATTATTTCTAGATGACCAATAAATAATTTTCTAATCAGACCCACCACATCTTTATGGTTCCCTTAGGGCATATCACATGAAAAAATTACATTTTTACCGAATTCGGTACACTGGACAGTAAAGGGTTAAGCAGAGCAAACTACAATAACGCAGAACGAGACAAACAAATTGAAAGTTTAACAGCCTACAAGTTCCTACTAAGTCTGGTAGGAACCAAGCAGACCCACATCTACAAACATAGCACATCATCAGTCTGGGCACGTCACATCACGTAGGACAGAAAGTCGATGACGCACAATTACGGGGCTCAAGAGGTGGGTCGTGTCAACCTCACCTTCATTGCCCACCACATGCAACTTCCCTTCATTCAAGTACGCAAAAATGGGCATTTCTTTTCAGTGCGACGATGTCTTCCTCCCCTCTTTCGTGCAGCTACACAGCGTCTGTAAGCAGGTTTCATTGATTTACGCACCCCTTGCAACTACTGATTGTAGTCTCTGCACTTAATCTTTGTTCTAATTTGATATTAATTGATCACCACGTAAATAGAACATGAATCATTAAGCAGCGAGGGCGTGACCTTAGCTTGAAATAGCAATCTACGTACATTTAATCAATTTCTCCAGGGTTGCATGAAAAGCAAACAATTAAGAACTTCTTTAATACAAGCATTATGTTGATTAGAAAATGGTACTTCGTACATTTTCATTACCCTAACAGCACGCACCATGCACACCATAAGCTCTCAGTCAGTGGTTCCCAACCTGTGGTACACGTACCATTAGTGGTACGCGAGGGCTTTCCAGGTGGTACGGGAACACTTTCCAGGTCATGAACAATTTATATTTTGTTATTTTTTACTTCACAAAAATGTGAACCAGGAATCAGGTGGTACTCTCTGGAACCAGGTGGTACGCGGCGACTGTACGGGACCTCGAAGTGGTACTTGATTACAAAAAGGTTGGGAACCACTGCTCTAAGTATTGCCATGGTGGGTCAGGAAATCGACCAGGAGATATGACACTGCACAGAGCGATGCACGCAATCAAATCGAGATGGTAGCAACTTGCGAACAGGCAAAACTATTTTACTGAAGTTGGATTAGATATTTTGAGACGCTTTACCTTCAACATTGAATCGAAACGGTGTTCTTACAGACACTTTCACGAACCTAGGACAAACTTCAAACTCACACCCTATCGCATTGATAATTAAGAAATAATGCAAATGACGAACATAAAACAAATTATCTTAAAAAGCTCCTCCCTCTCACAACGAATGAAATGAAACATGTCAGACAGTTACTGATGCTCAAGACGAAAAATTTGAAGCAGATACATCCCATACTAACGCAAATGCTCGCTTTATGTATAGTCTCACTATAAACCATAGTTGATAACCTCAGGACACCGGTACAAGCAAAATACATCAAAAATCTAGAACATACAGTCCAATAGAGATGAAAATGCACGCCTTTCGCGTTGTCAGTTCTTCGTTATAGTTATGAGACGCTGCCTATAACTTAATAATGAAAGGCATTACTAAGGATCGCTGTTGCTGGAGGCAGCAAAAAAGATTCTACTAAAACATAAACCAACACAAAATAACCGCAACATTATTTGAGACGAGGCACTACTATCCCTACTAGTTACAGTAATACTTATTTTATTCGTTTATTTCATCATTGAATTCAACACTTCTGTTGTTATCAAAGAAGCATTAGCGTGGTTTTAACTACAAGGTGCGGCATTTTCTAGAATCTGAAAGTAGAGGCAAAGGAAGCGTAGCTCATCATAAATATTGTTAAAGAAGAAACTACTGGGCACAAGCATAGTCCATTTATGCAATCTTACTTTCACGCTTGAAATTCAGGATGACTTACCTTTGTTAGATCGATGCCAGCACACGTTACATGGTAAATGAAAATAGTTCAACGTGGTGTTTCATCCATTTATTGCAGATGTTTAGTATATCAGTGGACAACTTATGCCACTCAAAGGAACCGAATAAAACAAAAAACAAATCGATTCCATTACCTTATAACAAATATATTTTTTTTGGACGGCAATTTTTTGCGTTTTGCTGTTGGTTTAAACAATATTCAAAATAACACAAAAGAAACTGATGTTACGTTTCGTAATTGTTTGAATTGCTCTTGGGGTAGTCGCAAAACACTACCACGCATGCAACAACACTTAAGACTTATGTAACACCAAATTATTCGTTTTATGAGGTACAGTAACATAACTTTTCTTAAAGCAAAGCGCTTTGAAAAAAAGAGTTATATTGCCGGACCCTGTATTTGCGCCCCATTTACGACTTTATGTTCCACATTAATCACATTATAAAATGATTTGGACATTCTACAAGATGCAGCAACATGACTTCCTTTTTTCAAAACGCTTAGCTTTAAAAAAAAATGAAGTTATGTTGCCGTACCCGGTAATCAAAGTTAGATTAACTTCGTCTAAAGACAAGAGAATTGTACTCCAGTGATTTTACATGAAGTCAGTACGTCTGGTGTTGATCGTACTAATTGGTACAACGATCGTTAATACTCGGCAGGTATGACAAAAACACAAGTCACAATTAGCGGGCCCAGAGTGAGGAAAGTAACACAGAGCAATAAAACTAAAATAAAAAAGGGGTACTCACCAAATTCAGCGATGCACGCTGCTGACACTCCGCCGTACACAAAAGTAACAGAGCAATAAAACTAAAATAAAAATGGGATACTCACCAAATTCAGCGATGCACGCTGACACTCCGCCGTACACAAAAGGACGCCAGTCACTCCTCCCCATTACACTGCCAGCCAACTGCACACAATTCAGAAGTACGTCAACATCTCTTACGATCACAATCTATTTCGAGTAGAAGTGAGGAAATTGCCCAGATGAATGATCCTTTGTGCAACACCAGCTACACAAGGTGCGAGCACTACACAGACAATATAGGATGTTAGAAATAGAAATAATAGCATTCAGTACAAAGATAGTATGGTTGCCGTCAAAATCGTAATTTTATTCAAAGATAGCAAGTCAGAAGAATGATTTACAACTAGTATGAGGTATGATAGCTCCAACAAAACTGTGAGAATAAGTTTTACTAAGAAGGCAAATATGTGGTTACAATTCCGTGATATCCTGCACCGTGTAGCACGTGCTGTACTTGCTTAGTTGAAACCCATTTTAAAATTATAATATACTGATCGCTCTCTATATCTCCCTGTGTCTACTCAGCAGCAGCAGCATCACCTCTTTCTTGACCCTTTCACTACCGTAGGGTTAATGTGTCCCAAACAAACTTTAAAAATCATTTCTTTAGTCCCATATTCTAAATGTTTCGTTCCAAATTCCAAATTACTGCAAAATTACATAGAAATTAGTAAAGATAAGTGGTAATTTACACAATATTTTGATCAGTATGAAAAGAATTTGGTCATGAAAGGGTTCAGTAAGATAACTCAGCGGTTTTAATTGAAGCATGCATGACTGGACTCTGTTCCTATTCCCAGGCCTAACAAGCCCATGCACAATCCTTTAGACCTGGAAGACAAAATAATTAAACAAAAATTCATGATAAAAAAGATGCAAACACCAGGAACCCTATTCAAAAATATCTTATTGTAAAAAAATGAAGTGCAGGTAATCTTAAATGAATTATTTTAATTAAGAAAAATATTCACATATATACAAGCTGAAAACATGAAACATACATGTATGCAGTGAAGTATTAATAATCAATGAATGAAATGTAGCTCTTAAGAAAGAAATAAACCATTACCCATATTTAACCTTCCAACAAAATGAGGCCTCTTTTTCAATAAACTTAAATATTTTTCTAATGATATGCTATTGCTTCAAAATTCTAAGTTTACAAAGGTCAGAGCCTGAAACCTTGAACCAATCTCCAATTCTACACCAATTTCACAATATCTTAAAGCATATAATAGTGAACTACAAGTGTTATTGACAAAAGTTTTTGAAAGTCAACAGCAATTACAGTTCCCTTAATTTTAATTTGTGTTTGACAGCAAATTTATTCCCAAACATAATAATGCAAATGCACAGTATCCATCTGAATATGTCACATGACTTCACCTTCACATTGCTGTGATGAGTAAATGCTTGTGCTGTTCAAAATTTTTCTCTACTTGTTCAACCAAGTGTTTTAACTTTCTACTTTATTTTTTGAACTAAATAACCAGGATGTTATTTCATGACTACTTCTAGTATTGCCTCAGTTTTAGTCATAGATGTCATTAGAAATGAAAAACTTAGTTCTGCATACCCTAATACAATGTTTTTCACAGTAACAAGCCTATTTTCTTTTGCATTAATGAATAAAATCTGTCAACGAGTGAAAAAAAATGAAAATTAAATTAAGTTTATACTAGCATGTCTAAATTCATTTCAAATATTCAAACATTTAGGGGTATTGAAAAAAAATCTTACAAAAAAGTTAATTTCAATACTGAAGCTGGGTGTTACTTATTAGGCACATTATCACTGCTCCACTAACCAAGTGAGGCATTCAGAAGTGAGGCAAAGTTTTATCATTAGCAAAGTGGTTAGGTTAAACATGGAAGCAGAGTATTAGTAATAGATGTGGGAACAAAATTAGTAAGGGGAATTGATTTTAGGTATATTAATTGCAAACACTGATTTAAAGGTTTGAAATTCAAGAATCATAAGCAGAACAAGTAAATGAAAATTATACCAGAGGGAGTGCAAGAAAAATGTTTCTAATGTACATCAACAACTTCAGTCACAAAATTTGGTGTCCTCAAGTTAGGGATATTAGCACCTATTCCATTTTGATGAGATATGAGTCATGTACAGGCAATTTTCTCAAACATTTACACTTATTTAATGCTAAATATACAAGATTTATCAGTCAAAACAGTTATTTCAGATTTTTTCTGTAATTATGAACAAACTGGTGGCTTCTGCTTACCAAGATAAGCAGTACCTAACTGAAGCTCAATAACATGTTGCCTACAAATGTTCTAATTGTGGGTATGAATGATATACTTAGTGCTACACATATGTACCAACACTTAGTCAATATGTTAAGGAGCTAAAACTTGACCATAGTTGGCCCATCTTTAGAACTAGGACACTTTGAAATGAACAAATTTTCACTGCATAGAGACAGAATTCTATCATTAATAGGTTCATTGCTTTTCTTTATCCCTATTTCACAGTATGTCCCATAACACACCACAGCTCCAAGGTTAATAACTGAAACTTAAAGGAAAATCATTAGTTTCTCAATTTGCTTCCACTTATAACTTTAAATCTGAACTTCAACATATTCTAACCAACTAATGACTCCACAGCAAACATGTACTACTGTTTTCTGGTATTTGTTTATCAAATTGAGCCACTTGGTATCTCCTCGGCAATGCCATACACAGTTTGGCAAAGAAGAATAATTTAGTGTTTTTACTAAATCTGAATCAAACCAAACAAAGCTGATTAAACTAGCAAGAATAGAAATGACACAAAAATATATAAATCATTATGTACATACTTTCCTTTGTTAAAAATAGTAGTACCATTAAAAATGTCTGATTTAATAAAAATGTACATCTGAGTAGGAAAAGTTTCACAAAACCAAAGTACTTATTTATGCTAGATTCACAAGCTATATTTACTGATCAGTTAATACAATAACCTAAATTAACAGAAACTGACTGAACTAAAAGTTCCTTAAACTATTTCTCAAATCATGGTAGGAGCTATAGGTATTATTCAGAAAATCTTATTTTATCTCAATTGCCTGTTGGTATTACAATAAGTCAAATTCTCAGCTTCCATTAAAGAGAGTACCTAGATAGCCATAAATGTTGAATATGACTACCAGCAACACTAGTGATAGCATGTAAACAATCATGAATGTACCATGTTCTAACAACAATGCTTTACAAAAGTTGGTAATTCAAGTCTGCACAATTTTACAATATGAAGGACCTTGTGCAAACAAGAAATTCACAATAAAGTGTCCAGCATAAAATAAAAGTGTCCAATGCCAGAATCTTAAAATTAAGACCATCTGTTAGAACTATTGGGTTAGCCAAAATCTTTCTGGTTTTAGTTAATGTCAAACTTCTCTCAATGAACTTTTTGGTTAACTGAATATTTTACTCTGAAGTAAGACTGGTATGTCAAAGTATTGAGTACATATAGCCATAGTTGATGAAAAGATGCTTTCACCATATTTGCTTGATCCTATACATGATTTAGGTATAAATTAATGCAAGAGCCAGTCTGAGTGCACTGTCAACTTTAATTTAGGCTCTTAGTTCAAAGGGTCATAATCCTATTTAGCATTCTCTATTAAAACAAGCCCCAACTTTTCTCAAACAATCAGGCAAATAAAAGCGCAATGTGGTGACCCAAGTCTCAAGAACTACACTGGAGAGTAGTGGTTCTAAACCTGTTTTAGAATTTCTAGTGTGGCAGTCCCTTTAAAAATTTTGTAGAGAGCTAGCATATCCCCACAGATTAACTACATCTGGAAAATAAAACCCCAACAAAAAAGAACAGGATGTCACAGCAATCACAAATAGCACAAAGTTTTAATTATTAACTTCACAAGGCTTTCACTACTTTGGTAGAGCATGAGAGAAAATAATATTTCTTGAAACCATTTAGGTTTGAAAATTTTAGGATTTTGCAATGTTAAGAAAATGTGCTCAATTTATTTCTATATATTTATGCTTTTTATGAAGAAACGTTACACAAATTGATCCCATAAATTCAAGAGATTAGAGCAGACTAAATTTAGCAATTGAGAGGTTATAATAAAAGTACCTTAACAATACATCTAATGTGTTAAGTAAATTAGATCCTATAAGCTGCTACCAGAGCCTAAAATTAATCTGAGATCCATAATATCACCTTCTACTTTCTTCAGCAAATGTCAAAAAGTTAAAGTAAAGCACTGTTTGGAATATCATACATCAATTAATAAGAAACTCAGATGATTAACATACACTACTTTAGTCTGATTGGTTGTACATTGGATAAAGACAAGCAGGAACAAAATAATGGAAGTTCTTATGGCATAATGCCAAGTAAACATAATTGATGTCTCCGAGTAAATCACAATGAGCTTTCACTATTAATGTTTAGTTACTTATCTTATCCCATTCATTACTGGCATTTATACTGATATACCTAATTAAAATGCTTTCAAGTGGCACAATACACCAGTTCTGGATATTCTATATAAAGGTCATTTATAATATTTTACACAAGCAAATATAATCATTGTTAATATATTTGAGCATTGTTAATATATTTCATCACTACAAGCTTATTAAAAAAAAGACAAATTCCATAATTTCATTTAAAGCAGTTCATTACAGTAGAAAAATTGTAAAATTTTACTCAAACCTTTCAGGCTCATACTTATGATAAAAAATGTGACACATGCACAAAAAATTACAGATTCATAGGAATATTCTCTTACATTTATGATGTTGGTACAAATTTTAAGCTGTCAAATAGTGGAGTAACTCAATTTAAAAAATGTTATGCTTTCTGTACAACTAAGCATTAAACATTATCTCTTTAGGAGTATGAAATGTGTACTACTAAACTTGAAAAGGTTAAAATCCTGAATGCGTCAAACCTTAGCTAAAAACATTATGACTTTATGCTACTGGCATAGTACATAAAAATAGCATCGCTAAGTCCCACTAGCTACCAAAAAATAATTGGAAAAGCAAGCACGAGTATGCCACTACAATTACTTCGATACAAATTCAATTTTTAAGGTTTAAATGGAAGGATAACAGTATTGTGTGCACATTTATATTTTTTTATGATATTTATCTAACAATCAAAGCTGCGGATTTGATAATGTGGCCTCACTGCTGTCATGCAAAAAATACTCACCTATTGTGAAAAAACGTTCTTCGCTTTAAAAAAACTTATTCCACGATACGAGCGCGTGATCGGCGTTATTAAAATATGAAAACTATCATCAAATAGTTGTACTACCTTTATAATAAACTAATAACTGTTCAGTTCCTGTTAGATAAAATATTTTTCAACTCTACGCAGAAAATGAGCAGATAATTTATTACGGAACACACTCACGCTGCACAAAGTCAAATGTCCTAATGAGTTCCGCACCACCTACGACGAGAGCAGCTAGACGGCAACTACGCGAATAAACCAACGCTACTAGGAACACGACGTGAGAATTCTACAAGTCCAGTGGAAATTTATTTCTGTCTATCAGAGGTTTTTAATTTTTTAATTTTTAAACAAAACATTCAGTAAGACATTAGTTTATAGAAACTAATGGAATATTTTAGTTCATGTACTTTCCTCATATATCTTGTTTTATTTATATTTATTCCAATAAAATCAAGTAATGATTTTTTTTGCATTTTCAAATTCGATTTATTTACTAACATTCCAGTTGAAGAAATGGTATATGAATTCCTACATTTACTGCTAAACAGTTATATTTTACTTGTACGTAAGTTCTACCACTTTTAAGTTTTCATATGTTTAAATATTGAACGCAGATTTTGTAATTTGATACACCGTTAATAGTTTTCAGATTGATGAACAATTTTATTATAAGCTTAGAAAGCATGGATGATATTGGAATGTGAATGACCTTGAGCAAAGAGATAGCAAAAACGCTGTATGATGCACCAGAGCAGATGATTTTGAAAGTAAAGTGCAAAAGAAGTACTGGAGTAGCATTGGGGCTTACAAGAAAGATAAAAGGTGAACTAATAGTGAACCCGTCTTAATCGTTGACTAACACGCCCACCGATTTAGATTATACTATGCTTGCAACAAAATAGCGCGTATTTAACTTGTAAATTGCAGTTCTTGCTAAGTAAATACGAATGTTCAATGATGAGGAGAACAATAAGTATTTTTGCTCATCGAATATGGAAAAAATCATGCGGAAATTCAACCTATTCTATAAAATCATTGTAAAAACCAGTGAGCTTTTAAGGGCTGTTTTAAATGAATTACGTTTGCAATCGTTCAGAAATGTTTTCGAAAATATTTTACGTGACTTCGAATTGCAGTAGCTAGAGGAATGTAGGCTGATAATATAACTCATTTTTGAGCATAGTAATCTTCGTTGTTTCTATAGCCTGTATCGCCCCATGTTCCAAGTGACTTTCTGTGAAGCTGATGTTAGATCAGTGTTTCTAAACCTTTAATGGCCCGTACCCTCCCCCTCCCTCACCGTGTCGTTCGACACTCCTGGTCTCCAGCCCTGAAACAAGTTAACACGTAGCCTCCGATTGCCTGATTGGTGTAAAACTTCACTTTGTACGCATAGTCACTAGAAGGATCTCAAAAAATTACAGAACCTAACCTCAGTGGTACACATACGTACCACTTCGGAGTCAACGTGTTAAGTATTTACAGTTTTTGGGTGTCCGCTCGTGGTCCACTGTTCGAAGGACTGTGACCCTGTTTGGAAGGCCACGTGCTCCCGGTTGAAAGACGCTTTGTTAGGTGAACACCAAGGTAGATCTAGGACGATGGCAACGTCCGTCAGCGTGAGTGAACGAGGCTAGCTCAACTATGCAGATCTGTCAGAAGTTATTACAAAATCATACCGAGAATCAAATTGGGCCTTTGTCTGGACTACGTGATCGTTTTTTACCAGTGACTCCAAGTGACTCTTTGCCTTTGGAGTAAGCCTCATAGACCATACATTCTTTCTTTCACTGTGGTTGAGTGGTCAAGCGGTCAGGCTTGGGTTGTTAGATCCCTGGTTCGAGGGTCCTTACAGCTCTCGAGTTTTCTCCTGCTCGTGTTGCAGGAAACCAGGTACACTGACGGACTGACTGATTTAACAGTAGCTGAGTGGCTAGTAATCTGTGCTTGCGCTGCCAGGTTCCTGGTTTCGAGGGTTCGAATCCTCATGCAGCCCTCGAATTTTCGCTGCTTGTGTCGCAGGCACCAGCTAGGCTGACAAACTGACTCGACTTAGCCCTTTCACGACCAAATTATTTTCATACTGATCAAAATTTTGCGTAAATTACCACTTAGCTTTACTAATCTCATGTAATTTTGCCGTAATTTTGAAAGAAACAATTAGAATATGAGACTAAAGGGAATGATTTTTAAAGTTTTTTCGGGAAATATTAACCCAACGGTAACGAGAGAGTTGAGCTATTTGCTCGAGCATCCAGATAATAGCAACGTCTTCCTACAAACCTCACGTCAAGCCACAAGATGGACGGGAACAGTCACTAGAAGCATG
The DNA here is from genome assembly GCA_006783055.1 of Trinorchestia longiramus. Classification (NCBI taxonomy): domain Eukaryota; kingdom Metazoa; phylum Arthropoda; class Malacostraca; order Amphipoda; family Talitridae; genus Trinorchestia; species Trinorchestia longiramus. Next base: position 100,196 of record VCRD01000087.1, read on the forward strand.
ATCACTGCTCTTAAAATGTGAATATTAGGAATTTGAAGACCAATGTATATATCATGTTGGAATCAAGTTTATTTCTCCTTTATCGGAATCGCCTGATCTCCAACTTTGAATGCTATCAATCTTATGTGCGCATCTTGCAATGGTTAAATTTGTCAAAATTTTCCGATTTTTCAGTCGTCTTAAAAATCAAAGGTTCATATGTGAACAAGGGTCTGAAATTGTCTCTTTATTGGTGAATTGCTTCAGTTCAGCAGGGCACCTAACTTACGATGTAATAATAGACTCAAAAATGGTAGAACACTGGTAACAACCTTCATACTCATAACATCACATGCATGCACCATCCTCCAAATAATAGCGCAGTTGTAATTAATTCAAATGACCTGAATTAAGACTCCGTATAACAGTGAGAATGACAGTGTAGGCCCGGTTGGTGTACATAATTCGTACATCTTTATGTTGGTGTACGAATTCGTCCACCTACAGGGCTTATAACATTAAGACACTATTGCATTAACATAGTTGCTGCAATAGTGTCTTAATATTGGGAGAAAATTGATAAATAAGATAGATTAGTACAACAGTAAAAAACGCGTGAAAAAAGATAAATTGAATCAACGAATTGCCCTAAGGTTTTCATCCAGCAGCGATTGCGCGCTCTGCAAATTACTGAAATTCTAAAGATCAAAACGAACATAAGACAGAATGACAGCTACAAAGTAATTAGGACGATGTGCCATCCTCCACTAAGAACAAGAAATAAAATTTAACAAGTCGGTCCATGAAACAATAGCTCGCTGAACCTTGCTCTTCCTTATAAGTGTTGCCGGGCTTTGATTGTCTTTTGTTTTTTACACTGTTATGTATTCTGGGCTCGTTAAATACGCTTGCTCTAATCAGCGCAATTGAAAACATAGCGCTCTTCAGGAATGCCTTACACCGGTAAGAAAAGAAGGCAGGGGTGTCTGAAATTGAATTTAAAACTTTAGTTGACAAATACCATAAGTATTGCGGATAGAGTAGTGGGCAGTTCAGTACATACAAGAAAATGTAAAAGCCTAAAGCACACAAATGAGAACAGAAATATCAATCTATATCTCGTGATACGACCTCACAACACCCACAAGAGACTTGAGCTCTACGAGTTAAGTCCCTGTAGCACACATGACCCTCTCCGTCTTGACAACAATAATGACAACATGAAACTACAAAGCACTCACTGATCAGATTTTCATGGCCCGCGTTTCGGATTACTGAGGAGAATGCGATACACTCCAAAGGAGAGCTCGATTTTTATCACACAAGCGATGTCAGAAGCTCTTTGCCAACACAAAATGCACAACAATAAAAAAGATAAGAGAACCAAAGACCCGATAACACAGGTGAAGTAGGCTGACGATCGGCGTAAATAAGACAATTGTTGTCTGAGATGATTAGGAATACGTCGTTTTCGTCAAGTTGAAGCTTAGTATTCTGAAACTTAATGCAAAAAAGAATACAGGAGTAATTTAAAATTTCTGTGACACATTGTTGTCCTTTAGCTTCAGGACACTGTTACTGACTAGCATCAAGCCAATGTTATTGGTGTTTAATATTGGTGCTAATGACAATAGTAATGAAGGGGCTATATTTCGCAAAATATTTACTTTATGCTTTTTCCGACTTCAAGTTTTGACGACTTTTTTTCACTGGCATTGTATTTTATTTTAACATTGAAATCATACTTTCCACAATGGTTAAACTAAACGGATTCTCTTCGTTGAAAATTGAATTGAATTAGTGTCACGTAATGACTTTTAAGTGTCGATATTTTCTTTTTTCAGAAACTGATAACAAGCTATGCAGTGCTGCCGTAACAACATAACAATAAACAGATTTCCCGCGAAGTGATCTTATTTTGTAAACTTTTTCAGAGCCTTCTAGTGACTACGTGTACAAAGTGAATAACGGGGAATTATTTATGCCACAATTTACTAATGGTTTTCGTTGAAACGTTATACCTCTTTAGAGCAAAACTGAAAAGATTCCCGAAAATGTTCAACATGTAACTCATATTCATAGCAACCTTGATACCAAATACATGTTTCTCCCCGCAAAGACATGGCATAAGACTGTACTTAAGGAAATACTTTCGAAATATGAAGGAAAAATAATCAGGCACGTTACAACCAAAAAAAAATGGAAATGAATAATGAAGTTTTTTTTTCAAATTGAAAAACCCATTTCTTGGAAATTTCACATGAACGTAAGCTAAAGTACAAATTCGAGCATGAACTCTGAAAGTAAACACCTGAGACGCCACAAAATGGACCTTTACGCTAAGAAAAAGGAAATTTTATCTCCTGAGTGAAAAGACTACGGAGGGCGAGAAAGGTCTGAAACAGAAGTCCTCTTATCACCAGCTTGGTCGACTGGTGTGCGAATCTGCTTGCGAGCGGAAAGACCCGGGTTCGAATCCCGCTGCCGACATGGTTGACGCGGCTAGAAATACGGCATGGGACTTGGGTAAACAACCGAATAATTATCGAAGTAATTATCCGACCCAAGAATGGGCCAGAAGGTTCGTTCCTATAGCCTCATTCTATTCTACTAGGGTGCTTGAAGACCCAGGGGGGGAGGGGGAAAGGGGCGTAAACATATCCTCTTTACTTGTAAATCAAAATTCGAGTTGTGTTGGGAGAAACAACATCATATTATGTGCGTTTAATTCATGCTCAGATCATGTCTTAGAAGGTTTTTATTGAAGACCTTTTGGCATCCACTGGGGGTTTGTGGAAAAATAGATCAGAATAAGGCAATAGGAACGAGCCGTTTGGCTCATTCTTAGGTTGATATCTCCAAATAAAGTTAAGGAAGCGCTAGTCTAAAATTGGTTTAGGTTATAAAGATTCTAAAAACTTGAGACTAGGTAACTTCTTAGTGCGTTCAGGTTTCACTTCTTTGAATGACAGACTTGAGATACACGAGCAGAGCTCGGAGGTTTTGATTAAACCGCTTGACTTGCCCTGGCAGTAATCAAAAGCCCGAAGTGAATGCACAGTTTTGTTCGCAACTAGAGCATAAGAAAAATTGAAACGAATAGGTCCTGTAATTAATACCTAAGTCTGTGTTTAAATGAAAAGTGCAAAGTGTTCAGCAAGTTCGAGTGCTCTGTAGGAAATGAAAAACTTTATAAATACGTAAAGTGGAAAAATGTTAAAAAAGTATTAAAAATTTACTGAATCTAATTTTAAAAAATTCAGTATTTGTATAGTTGAATGTTTGTAACGTATTTTCAAAACTTGAAATTCCCTACTTTTTCAAAATTACTTATTACCAAAAGAATCAAGAGAAGAAAAGTAGTTCATGTTCTATTATTAGGTGGACTACAATCTACGGTTGCTGTTCAGAGATTTTGAACAAAATTTATTAAAAATACTCTCCATTTGAATTTTATCATCGAACGAGACAGGCCACGGTTGGGTGGACTATGCGTCCAAAAAAGTGTAGCATTGTAAGCAAAGCATTTACAGCAAGTCTCAGGAAGTGTAGCATCTGTAAATGAAGCCATTACAGCAAGTCCAAAAAAGTGTAGCACTGTAAGCAAAGCCTTTACAGCAAGTGTAATCATCACTAGCTTGGTCGACAGGTGAGCGAATCTGCTTGCAAGCGGAAAGACCCGGGTTCGAATCCTGCTGCCAACATGGTTGACGCGGCTAGAAATACGGCATGGGACTTGGGTATACAACCGAATAATTATCGAAGTAATTATCCAACCCAAGAATGGGCCAGAAGGTTCGTTCCTATAGCCTAATTCTATTCTAAGTTTCAGTAAGTGTAGCATCTGTAAATGAAGCCATTACAGCAAGTCCAAAAAAGTGTAGCACTGTAAGCAAAGCTTTTATAGCAAGGTCAAAAAGTGTAGCATTTTGAGCAAAGCTTTTACGGCAAGTCCAAGAAAGTGTGGTATCTGTACAGGAAGCCTTTGCAGCACGTCTAAGAAAGTGTAGCATCTGTAAATGAAGTCTTTACAGCAAGTTTTGGGAAGCACAGCATCTGTAAATGAAGTCTTTACAGCAAGTTTAAAAGAGGTGCAGCATCTGTAAATGAAGTCTTTACAGAAAGTCCAAAAAAGTATAGCATCCGCAAAGGATGCTTGTACGGTAAGTCCAAGAAAGTCAGTAAGACGACCATCACCAGAATACGTTTGGCAAGCAATATTTAGAGTCCTAAGAGAACTGAGCGAGTTTTTAAAGAGCTCTGAGAGTTTAGAAAAATTAGGAAATCCTTAGAGTGCTGAGGCTGTCTCTCATAAGCTTAGAAAGTTCATAGAGTGCTCAAGAAGTCTTTAAAAAGCTTAGGAAGTTCTTAGAGAGCTCAAGAAGTTTTTCAACAGTTTAGGAAATCCTTAGAGAGCTCAGGGAGTCCTCAAAAGCTTAGAAAGTCTTCAGAGAGCCGAAGTACTCCTTCAAAAGCTTAAGTAATCTTGAGAGACTTGAGGGAGTCTCAATAGCTTAGAGAGTCCTTAAAGAGCTTCAGGGACTCTATGAAGTTCAGGATTCCTTAAAAATCGTTGTAGGACCTCATCTCTTAATAAGAAGAAAGCGTCTCGATTAAGCTTAAATCCTCAGTGTCTATTTCATCATTTATATTCATGAGTAGCAAGAAATAGCAAAAAGATAATTAAAAATTGGCGTAGGCAAGATGCAAGAACTTCAATTATCTCAGAATTTGATGCCCTTTTTTCTGCTCAGATATCGGCTTCCAAACTCGCAAAAGCTTGGTTCATAATTAGAAGCAAATAATTCACGTTTCTTTGTTTCTTCATAGTCATGTCAACGAGTTTTGATACAACATTTTCAACTAAAATCCAAACGATTATTGTATAGGTGATCGTTTTTCATGACGGATTCCACCGTTCATCACGGAAAAATTGAGGTGGGCGAACAAAATGAACGCACCAAAAGTTGAAAGAAGAATCAAAACACGAATTAAACATCCTCTTGCGATTTGCAATAAGTTAATGCTAGTTGGTTGTAGTTTGTGACTGAGGAGCTAGCCTTTTGTTTGTAAGAAGTCTTTGGTTTAGACTCCAATTGCTTGAAATAATTGCTACTGCAATGAGACCAACCGTCTATGGAAGTGCAGAGAAAATATCAAACATACTATATTCATTTCAACGAAAAACTATGTATTTTCATGGTGCGTCCCTACCATGAAAACTAAAAAAAATATTTATCACTAGCCAGTAAAATAATTTGAGCTTGCACTGCTGGAGACCTGAAAACATAAAAATGAAAGTCTTGCATAATCAATTTCGAAAGTTAAATTATAGAAAAACAATACATTTATTATATCGTATCCTGAACAACACATCGCAATTTAAAAACTAAAGTGTAGCAGTTTTAAAGAAAAACAGCTTCGCCAGAATGTTCAGTCCAAATCAAGAAAATAAAAATCCAAATTTTAAGAAACCATAAAATACGAACGCTGAAAACAAACGTAATTTAGTAAAAAATTCCATGCTTGCAAGCGACGCGGATAATGATCGTAATATTTTTTGTCCGATAATATTTTTTGCATGTGTTTCATACATTAGTTTCTGCAGGCATACAAGCCGTATCACAGATACTCGAACATCGTGGACCGCATCATATTTACAAGCAATACGGAATCTGAACGAGCAGGTAGAGACGCAGCTACAGGGTGCGGTAACATAACTTCCTTTTTTTTAAAGCAAAGCGCTTTGAAAAAGGGTAGTGAAGTTGCCGCAGCCTGTACATTAAACTACACGTAGCATAGAAGGCACAATGTTCGGGGGGCTCCCCAGAGAAGCGCCGCTTGGTCACACTGCAATTATTTCCACAGCTTCAGTAAGTTGGTTCTTCTTCTTCACTAAAAAGGTTCATCACGACTGACTTGACCATTGGGATTCAACTCGGATATGTTAAGCTATATATATGTAATTATTATACTACTGTTATATAACAGTATTTCAAAGGCGTTTGAAAAGCGGTGATGCGAGGTTTATAAATACAAAGAGGTAGAATTTAACACTGCAAATGCAGGATAAGTCCTTCAAAAAGGCGAAGAATTCCCAATGAGGTCAATAAAAAAATGAAACTCAATCAAGAGATTGGTTGTACAAGCTTTCCTCTGGAGAGCAAAAGAAAACCAAATAAAAAACTCATCTATCGAAAAAAGCGGAAGAAAATACTGAGACACATAGTACGAATCTCATGGAAACTTTTGAGAGTAGAACACTTCCAAGTTTACCAACGACTACAGGAACAATACATGAGGAACATCTCGCAGGATGAAAGGTTATAAAATATTCACATAGTTAACAAATCGAACATAAAAACTTCTAGCCATACGTCGGCGTTATGATAAAAGGTGTTCAGAAAGTAATTGTCTTTGTCTTTCTTTTTGCGATCGACGTGTCCCCCACAAATACCAAATCTAAACCCACCAGAAATATTATCTACGAAGAGCAGCAAAGTGTAAAGAAATCGTCCGCATGCTCTGGTTGACTCGACAGCAGCGATAAAAACGGCTATTCAGTATATTCTAAAAGTCTATTTAAACATTTGGTTGATTTGGTTGATTTTGACACTACTGATAGCGGCGCCTAAGAAAAAATCAGAAGAATCAAAGCTTGTATTAATGATACGAGGAGTCAATTGAGAGATTTGTTATAAGTTTTTTATATTTACCTCTTGTATTCTATGCTGAAAAATCGTACCAGTGAAATTGTAAATGATCTGTGATTTCTCCGAACACCCTGAATGAAAGCAGTTTCAACCGCGCAAAATCATTAACCACAATGTAGCATTTTGTGATCAGTATGAATAAAGTTTCAGAAACGTGAAAGGCATGAAATTCTTCAAAAAGTTCATTTACAAATGGTGGAAGGAAACCCCAGAAACAGTTATGAATCTTTCCGATATGATACTGAACATTTTCTGATAAGAAACATCAAATCGTCTTATTACACAACTTACAGATGTTACCAATGAAAAGTTTAATATTACAAGAGGATTTCTCATCACTCGTGTTCTGTTGTCTGTAAAGTTTGCCCTGTCCCACAGATGATGCTCGTTACGCCCGACTTGTTTGCTCGAGTCACTCACACAGCTAGACAAATAATCAGAAAATATAATGTTTGTGTAGCTTAATCGCTTTTGGATGGATGAAGATAAATTGAAGAAGGATATTGGGTCTTGACTGCATGTCAATGAGTCAGGACTTTTAAAGTTTGAAGATCATTTCTTAATAACGTAGCAAAAAAAGGGGTTTCATGTGTAGAAAATATCAAAGTAGAGTGTTTTCATTAATTGTGATTGCCAAATTTAAAAAAACCTGCATAATGAAAATAATGGAATCAAGCCAGGGTAAATCTAAAGCAAACAAACAAATGAAATTAAACTCATATTCAACAATTCTCAAAACTCAAAATATTATTCAACAATCTGCTGAATATCTGCCGACATTAAACATGCAAATAATGAGACTAGAAAATGAAGACCCACAATGAACACGGCAAAAGCTAATCGGCGTCGTTCGTCAGCATGAGGTACCTAATCAATAAAGCAACTTTATGCTATGAATATGAGGTGCTCATGACTACTTCTTGCGTCTCACGTTCATGGACAAATCAGTAGGGAAAGCTTGTTGCACGTTGTCTGTCTCATTATCAGGGCCGTGATCAGCTGACTCTTCTTCATCAAGGTCCTCATCGTCACTAAACAGGAGTTTAGCGCATGGGCTTAGCGTGGGGCGAAATCCACCAGTCGTACAGGACCTGCTCACAATGTTCGAGTTCGATCTGTTGACGGCTCCTGCAGAGACGCCTGTCATTTCAGATGATAATGTGGAAGCATCAGAAAGTTTTGGGCAGTTGCTAATCATCCCTGAACGGCTCGTAAAGCTTCCCAGCAATGAGCTGGCGCTGCTCGAGTTGAAGCACACATTATTCACGGCACTAGGCGTCTTGTGGATCAGATTCGATTCACTTGAAATGGTCACTACAGGTACCTGAGCTCGACATCCTTTGCTGCTAATCACTGCACCACTACTAGAACTGGCGTTAAATGCACCCGTTAAATTATTGTTCATGCTAACTGCTCTACTTGAACTATCACTGGGTAGGTGTAAAGAACTGTTGACAACACTAGTACTTATGCTGAGGTCATTGTTGGCGAGTTTTTTGATCAAATTGCTGTTGTTGACGATGGCCGGGAGGTCGTTGCTCGAGTTCATGATCCTGCAAAAGTTTGACTGGTTCGAGGACGATTCTTGGCTCTGCTTTACACCCACTCCTGTCCGCGGTATCGATACTGGAAATATGATACCAGCGATAATGGTGGAGAGAATACAAGGATATCTAAAAATAATTATTTGGCCTTTTATATAAATGAAATTAAGAAACGAGACGAGTTAGAGGCAAAGGTTTTGAAACCTTCACTGTCTAAAAGTGAGTGAAAAACGTCATGGCAAGAAACAAACATGATGCTTAGCTCTTGCCGCTATTTAATGGATTCTGGCTTGTATTTCACATTCACTGAATAAGATATATCACCCAGGGAGAAAAAACTACGTAGTGAAATAAATAAAAAACGGCACCTATATTCTGCGTGAGCTGAATTGGCAGATAGAGTGGAGTGCTGACTGCACAGCTGCCAGCGGTGCCTTCCTTCACCTGGGCAGAGGAAGCATAAACGAGTCCACCACCAGCAGCGTACACCACCGAGCTGCCAGGGTTGCCCACAACCATCCCACCTGCAAGAGGGAGACGCTTACAACCTTCCTCTCCTGTGTCCCTTCACTCTCAACCTATTTCCCTCCTCCTATCCGCCCCTATCCCTGAGTTTCCCCCAACACCCCTGAGTTTCCCCCCAGATCACTCGCTGGGAAAATAACCACAACAACAGACGCTTAGCCTCTGTTCTGTGAAGTCATCATGTAATGACCACTACGTTGACGAATAAATTTTAAAAAATGTAAGATTTGATAGCTTTTTCATTTAAAATCTGGACATAACTTATGGGATGATCGGGGGGAAATTGTGAGTGCTTTCATTAATGGTGAATCAACAATTCACGAGGTACTCTTCAGTAAGTTCTGTTACCAATACGTAAGAAGCACCGGACCATAACAGAATCAATAAAGAATAAATTTAATGCAACCTAACCACTGAAGTTTAACTGACATGATTTTCAACACTAAATTTTCATGAAAAAATGATTCTGAGGCGAATGACTTATAATGGGTGTCACTACAGGGCCCAGCCACAAAGCGATATAATATAATGCTTGAAATTAGCGCAGCCCTGAACCCTGATGTAGCGTGTGATATTTTAATTTACATGAGGCTTGTACGCCACAAAACGAAAATTTGCGAAATAAATTATCGAGTAAAATAAAACTGAAATTAGTCGCATCGTTAACTAGTTTTGAAACTATGTATATGCAGACTACTTTTCGAAATATTATAACAGAATACCCTGTGAGTCTGCAATGGGCAGTCGACAATGTTTCTCGAAAAGTATTAATTAACAAAATTAGAACAAGTATTCAAACTGTGAAGCGAAATAGAAGGCATGTAGGACAAGTGTTCGTAACAAGGCATGTTGCAGTGTGAAACAAAAGAAAAAATGCACTATGGTGCTCCAAGGTATTGCAGAAATTTCCAAGAAAGAAGTGACTATGTTGGACTTCCTGATGATGTCACGAGCCGAAATAGAAGTGTATTGTAGAAAAAATAATTTCTGTATGAGCGTGCGAATAATGGCAAAGAGCAACAGAAAAGTCTTTTACAGAACTAAAATGTGTGAAAAAATACGAAATGAGATGAATCATTGGCTTTGTGCCCGTTCATGCTTAAAGCAGGGGTAGAAATCTTACTTAGCTATTGACCATGGATGGTTTTGTGAACGAAATGAATGCCAAAATCTAATGTTAAGTAGTGAACTTCAAGTGAGTGAATTGAGAATAAGTGCTGACGAGTTGCAAATGATGCTTATCACGATAATACTGAGCTGAGAGATGATTCAAAGGAAAATTGCGTATGTTAGAGAATAAATTAAGAAATGTGTAAAAAAGTTTTTTTAAATCACGCGTGAGATACAGTACTCATGTTATTTTACAGTTTTCGAGAAATTAAAACGTTGTGGGAAAAAAAAGTCGCAATAAAAAGAAATATAAAGTTTCCTGCGTACTTTGATTTATTTAAAGCTGCTAACAGAAGGTTTGGGGAAGAAAATGGTCTTAGAATACGGTAGGAAATTAGAGTAAAGGGTTTCGAAGTGGGCATTGAAGTCTTGAGGCATAAACATATAAAACAAGATTGTTGGAGAGTGAGTGTGACTTTTTAACGGTTTTGTATGGGGACTTGAGCATAATCAATACTAAAAGAAAAACGTGCTAGAAATGGAAGATTTTAAGGACGAAAAAATTATACTGCTTGAAAGAAGGGAACAAGGAATTGGAAAGACGCATGTTCAGAGACAACTGAAGACAAAAATACATTGTAGTGTTGAAGTTGTATGGACAGAACTGATTAAAAGGGTATAGCTACTAGAGATGAAGATAAGACATGAATGCCGGAGATTGAAACTTAACCCTTTAGGGCACAGCGGGATGCTATATAACCCACCAATTTAGATACATTACCCTTTTTTTACGCTCAATCGTGTGCCTCAGAGGGTTAAATAGATGAAGATCTCACTTACAATGGCTTAGCTGCATTGCTAAAGACGTACACGTTGAATTGAGTGATCGAATCATATTCTCTATGTCTCTTCTCCATTGGTAAACGAGATCAGGCGAAAGCGCTAAAGTATATTGAATACGCATTTTGTCCTTTTATACATGAAAAATTAGTGCTGACAAGAATGCAGTCAGGCGAAAGCACTACGATTTATTGAATACTTACTTCATCATCTTATCAATAAAGAACAAGTGTTGACCAGAATGCAGTCAGGCGGAAGCACTACGATTTATTGAATACTTATTTTATCATTTTATCAATAAAAAATTAGTGCTGACCAGAAAGCAGTCACGCGAAATAGCTACAATTAATTACTTACTTCATTATTTTATCAATAAAGAATGAGTGCTGACCAGAAAGAGGAGGAGTGGGTGTGATGAGCAGACCTGAGGGCAGCTGCAGTGATGTGCTGGAGCTGGTGCTCACGGGAATCACGCTACTGCTGTTGGTGCTGGTACACGTTGGAGCGATGAGGCTTCGTTGTTCACTAACTAGGCCCTGAAAATACCATGTTTGTGTGAGACTGTCTGAGTTATCAGGCAGGAGATAATTGTCTGAGTTATCGGTCAAAAGAGATAATTGTCTGAGTTATCAAGCAAGAGACAACTGTCTGAGTAATCAGGCAGGAGAGATAATTGTCTGAGTTATAAGGCAGGAGATAATTGTCTGAGTTATCAGGCAGGAGATAATTGTCTGAGTTATCGGGCAAAAGAGATAATTGTCTGAGTTATCAGGCAGGAGATAATTGTCTGAGTTATCGGTCAAAAGAGATAATTGTCTGAGTTATCGGTCAAAAGAGATAATTGTCTGAGTTATCAAGCAAGAGACAACTGTCTGAGTAATCAGGCAGGAGAGATAATTGTCTGAGTTATCAGGCAGGAGATAATTGTCTGAGTAATCAGGCAGGAGATAATTGTCTGAGTTATCAGGCAGGAGATAATTGTCTGAGTTATCAGGCAGGAGATAATTGTCTGAGTTATTGGTCAAGAGAGATAATTGTCTGAGTTATTGGTCAGGAGGGATAATTGTCTGAGTTATCTGTCAAAAGAAATACAGAGCGCAGCAACATAACTTCCTTTTTTTACAGGAAGTTTCTTTCAAAAAAGGAAATTGTGTTGCCGCACCCTGTATTACAACAAGGTGTGTGCACAAATGGTTGCTGGAATTTCCCTTCATTCCAAGTGAGGATACCGAAGTTTCATTCTCTGCTTGATTCACAAGCAGTAACAAAATTTCAGCTCGTTGCATCAGGTATCCTTCCATTACTATTAAATGTCTTTTCATGACAATGGGATGCCACTAAACGAAACTTCAGGTGAACATGCTGTACTGCGAGATTTTAACATGCACAATTCAATCAATAAAAGTATTCAGATAATAAAATGTTTTTATAGTGAATAAAATAAAAATTGAATTAAAGGGTGGTTTCCCAGAGAAAATGACAGCTTTCTCTAACTGATTTTTTATCAATGAATCCTAGTCATCCTATTTAACCCTTTCGGTCCCGACGGCATCTCTGGTAGCCACAGTCATTTTTCGCCTATTAAGATGCAGAGCAGCACCTGTGTCCGTGCAAACGCTGGTAGGGCAGTGCAAGCTACAGTTTGATCAGGACAATGCAGTGACTGTAAAACATCACAAAGCATCTTTTTTTAAATTTGATGTTAAATATGTCGAACAGGTTCTGATATTTGCATCATGGTACCGAAAGGGTTAATCGAAGTTTTATAGGTTCATCCAGTTGCAGCTTAACTAGAACGTTGCACTCGACAAAGTCTTGGAAAGTTCTCAATTTTGCATAGAGAGAAGTTCCTCAAATAAATTACAGCCTCAAATCTACTAAATATTTAAGTCCTGCTAAGGAAAAATGTTTTAGATGAAGTAAAACATTCATTCGAGTCATCATACTTGTGACCGGCTGATTCAGTTGAATTAGTTTTAGCAAGTGCATTTGTATGCATGTTTGGCAGTATCAATACTATTGACTTTAATATCTTCTAATTTCAAAACTTGAATCTTTTAAAAACGTTCATTTTTACAATTACATGGCAGAAAACTTTGATTCTTTATTCTATTCGAAATAGATAGTAATTGAAATTATTTTCAACATAATTTCAAACAAATATAATAGCTAAATTATCACAATCAACTCAAGAGAAAAAACACAACATTTCAATGAATGGATTGCTAACCCACTTCTGATTTGGGCTATCCTATTCAGTTTGGGGGAGCAATAAAACAAAATTTAACCTTTCAAAATGACACAAAGGATCTAAAAAATATGATGTTCGAGGAGTTGACTGACGTGGGAGGGAAGAAGGTCGTCGTGCAGCTGCGGCGGAGGCGGTGAGGCAGGCAGAGAGGCAGGCGGAGACGAGCATTCAGAAGCAGAGGAAGAGGCAGCCAACGAGTAGTCGGGCTGGCCGTGGACTGAACCCTCACAGCCCTGCAACACAGAGTGACTTACTCTCTGGAGCTCCGTAATACAGAGCTACTTACTCTCTGGAGTTTTGCAACGCACGATGGTTTACTCTCTGGGACACACACTGGCTGTAGAAAACGCTGCTAGTGCCCAGCAACGCTAGCAGAAACAACTGACTGCAGCAACACCATAACCGCAATGCATGACCAGCAGTTGGCATTGACTACGTGATTTCAATAGCGAAAAAAACAAAATATATAAAGCTCTAAGAGCTACTCACCCCAATCACAGCATACCGTAAACAATATATATGAAGAACTAAAAACAACTTAGTTCATTCTCAGTTTCCATCACGATAAACGAAAAGAATTATATATGTAATTCAATTTTCATCGTTTTACCCATGAAAAAAACTGAGACGATGTAGAGCTGCTGTCGGTGTTTCAACTCTCGAAAAGCCGATGAACTGATCGTTTTAGTTATTAATTTGTGCCAAGCGAACCTGAAATAACAACTTGTGCCATGGTGTGGGCAGGTTATAGGGTTTCTGTAGCATCTGAGGCAGACTACGACAACACATAGAAACTTTGTTTCTTTGTAACTCCGTTGTAGTTCAAGAATACATGCACATCATCTGGCTATGAAGAGCAGTAATACAGCAATAGAAAAATATGAAGATCGCAAATTCGCGCACTTTCGATGTCAAATACATTTTTATCTGTGCAGAAAATTTTACCCTTTGCCATTTGGTGATATAATACGCACCATAAAACATAACCTTCAGATTCTATGTCAAATTTTGCATTGTATTGGTTGACCATCATTAAATGCAGTAATAATGGTAGGTGTTTTTTATTCTTACACCTGCTGTCCCGCAACGCTATGAAGACAGCAGTCTTCTTCTTCTTCTATGTCGTGTTTATTTGGGGCTTCGAAAACTAGTCCATGTAGCCCCAGGTCAGAAGGTAGGTTAATTTTTTCCTTTGTTTACAATTTATACAACCTGTAAAATTAGTAAAGGCAACAGTGAAAATTCCAGCGGTCGACTTCCATGATCTTGTTTCAACTACCTAAAACACCAATGTTTTTCTACTTAAAATCCATTTGACAGAAAATGAGTTAAGAATTAGTCTGTAATTTTTAGAGCGCGCAGGTTCTCAATCTGGATTTCCTAATTTCAGTTTTTAACTTTTTTACAAGGTAGAAAGAGCCAGAACAAAAAGATAGCTTAACTCATTAATGCATAGCGTTCAGAAAATAGAAACAGAAAAATTCAGTTTTGTGAAATAATATAGAAATACTAAAACCTCTCACGGTAGAGATCGCTCTTGAACTGTAACGTAAGAGGAAGAGAAACTCACGTAAGAGAACGCTTTGCCACACACAAATTATTTCACAATATTGACATTTACTCCCTCCATTTAGCAGAATGCTATGCAATAATGAATTAGCCAAGGTTAAGTCAAGCGAAGAAACATTTGGTTAATTAAAGTTGGTACAAAATTTGCAACTGTCAACCAATATGTACATAAAAAATGCAACGATAATTCAGAAGTACCTACTTTTCTTTAAGCATGAAATCTATCCAGCGTCGAAAGAGCCAAATATATTTTCATCTTTAATAGTGCGAGTATCATCTATCACAAACAAGCCTGGTGTGTCAAGACCTACTCCATCACGCACAGGCAGCCGATAACGTTAAACCTAGTCGTCTAAATCTATTACCTGAATTTTGGACGTTAATATAAATAAAGGAGAAAAGACAAGAATTTCATACTATTAGTATGGTTATGAGTAAAAGAAGATATAAATATCGTTTAATTTAATGTTTAAAACTATTACATTAAGCAGGTCATCACTTTTATATGGGTCTACCATTTTAACGAACGTTCGATTTCGTTTTTTTCGTAATACTCTCGTACTGTTAAAACTTCATTCTGCCGGTACTCTTCTAATTATTAACAATTTATATATAACATTAAAGAATAAAAAATGGAATGTTTCCATATTTTCACAACACAAGAAATAGACAAGGACTATATAATATACAAAGCTTAAAAATTAAAAATATTTAGACAATAAATCGCGAGTCTTGGAAACTGGAATAAGCTTGATGATATTGGTAGATTAAAAAGTAGGTATAAATTAGAACCATCGGTTAGGAGCATATTTCACTGGCTCGTCAATATGCTGAAGCACTCACGAGAGATTTGCTACAACGCAGAACATGACTTCAAGACAATCATACATCTGAATATAAGCAAACACGCGTAATGAATATAATATATATAAAATTAACAAGTCTGGAACAACTCATTAAGATACAGCAATTTTCCCTTAACAAATTTTCGTCACAAAAGAGAAAACCAAATTTTAAGGAGTTTGTGGAAATTTGTATGTTAGAAGAATGTTTTAAGATATCAAATGGCAAGTCCTGATGCAGGTAAATAGAAGTTGTAAGCTAGCTCTTCAATAAAAAGAAATAAACACTTTAAATGCATTTCAAATGATCATGGGAAAATTGAAAAGTTCAGTAATGTTATGTGTTTGGATGAAACATTACAGCCGGCTTTCGCTGTTAAGAATTTTCGCTCTAATTTTCAAGCCAAGCAAAGAGTTTGGGCAAAAACATAACTTTAACATGCAATGTCCTACTATGTTTTTATGTGGCAACTTTAAACATAACTTTAACATGTCCTACCATGTTTTATGTGGCAACGTTAATGAGATATATAATTTTTTCAAAATTTCGATTATCACTAACTATGAGGGACAAAAGAGAGGCATTTAGCGTTAAAAAGGAAACAGTCACAGTAAAACTTCTGAAAGTCCTTATAAATTAGATTTGAAATCTTACTCTCATCTCATTAGATATACTTGGAAGTAAAATGTATGTTCTATAAAACCACTGGAAAATTAAGTACAAACTTCAGAAGCACAAGTTGAAATATACAACTAAATTTTAGTTACACTTAATGTGATGTATGACATGTAATTAAATTGAACATTTTATAATCTATATTTCAAGTAAGAAAACTTCGATCATTGGTTTTCATTGTGCAGGACGTCGCCATAGAGACTTTCGAAGAGGCACGAAACATTTTCGAAAAAGTTTTTTTTTCAAATACATTACGTAGATTTGAAGGGGTGCTGTACGATGAAATAGGTAAGACCTCAGGAGTACAGAGGGAAAACATGAGGACAAAAGCAAAAATTAAAACAATTGAACATCGCACATGTAATCTGCAATTCATGTCCACCTGGAACTTTGAGTGCATGCAAATCTATGAAGCGCATTACAATTCTAGTTTTTCTTACTAGTCTGTATATCTGCTACCTTCAAGTAGTAAGAATCATACATTGCAGAAATTATTTTCGCGCAGGTTGACATCCATAAATACTTCAAGTTCTGGTTTCAGCTCAATCGAACACGTCTTGAACCATACATGACTCTTTTTAAACAAAAACAACTAGGAAGGGCTACACTTGACTAACGTATCAGAGCGACTCTGCATTCGTAACATCATTTATAAGCAGTACCGGATGGTTTCAAGTATTTCAGTAAAAACAGTAGTAATTTATCACTATTCCATCTATGATATTTCAAAGTACTAGAGCGGAGAGAGGTTTAGGGAAATATAAATGTATTTAGCGTTATATTATATTTCTTGGGTATTATGGGCTAACAGAAGTGAAACATTTACACCATCTGGATGGTGAAAGACTATACCATTATAATATTGTACTGTTTCTCAATATTTTTTCAATCACCGCCCCCTTAGGACACTATTTGATTTTCCACCGCCCCCTAATGATTATATAACTGTATATTATACAGTAATATATGCCTCCCCATTCAAGGCATACACTCCTACCACCCCCTTGCATTTCCTCAACGTCCCCAGGGGCGCGGTACGGACCACTTTGAGAAACACTGGTCTAGACCAATGAAAATTTGACAAAAAACATCACTAAGGATGAAAACCTAGCACGCGAACAACTTAACAGGTAAATTATTAGATAGTAATGTAAATTTAAGATTGAAACTTATCTATGTAGTATCAAGATTTTTCAGTTAATTGGGAAGCGTAACAAAATTATATCCTTTAAATATAATTTACTCGCTCGGAAAAACATATCTTTGAGATTATCATCGAAATAAAAGACGTTGAGAACTAAAAACGGCGACAATTTCTCAAAAGTACGTTTGCACGCGCCAAAAAAAAAAGAGCTGAGTAAATATAATTTTGTACATCTCACAAGCCTTTAATATAGAATAATATGTGACGTAACACAATAACTGAGAATTTATTCAACACAAAAACAGTTTTTGATGCTAAAACCGAGGCAGCAGAAGGTAAAATTTTCCGTTGAAACGCGACGGAATATTAAAAAGTACATTTTCTTGTAAAAAACAAACAACGAACGAGGGATGTGGGCAGACAAATGAAAAAGAACGGTAAAACTGTGCAGCATCGCCGAAGAATCTTGGCTAGGCGATGAGTGATAGCATTTGGTTTCATGTCGTCTGGCATCCATGTCAGGGTGTGCGTGTTGTTACCATACGATCAGTTCAATTATTCTGAACAACAGAGTTTTTTATGCATAATTTAGCATGTAACTAGAGAAACCATTTCCCAATGCTGTAGAAAAGTTCATTTTTAAACTATTTTTTAACAATTTCTATTGTATTGTTTTGAATTATTCGTTTTGATAGGTGAGACACTTTCTGATTCCTTTAACACTGTATCTAAAAACAAGTAGAGAATTGAAATGAAACGAAGGATGTCCACGCATCGTCTTCCCAACAGGCACTCACATTAAAAGTTTCATCATCAACTCATCAGTACGCCCACCTAGTAGTTCATCTCCTGGATCAAATATCCTCGTGTCGCTGGTTACAGAGTATCAGGAGGCGAACGATTAGCTGGAGCGTCAATAATAAAGAGCATGTAGGGTCGTAGACAGCGTTTGCGGCGGGCAGTAATCACAGGTCGAGGCTGACAATCAATGTATTCCACGACTCACAGCGGGACCAACCTTTCATTGAGCGGCTACTTGAACTTTCCAACCACGAAAGTTTCACCATCGATCAAGCGCTGGCCTTCACGAGGTACATTAATAAAAAGGAGCTGACATGTCCTAAGAACATGGAGTCGATCTTACATGGAATAATCTATGGCATCAGGGAATGATCTGAAATTAACCCGAAGTGTGCTTGTAGACTATGTTACCAACCAATCAGATCAAAAGAACAAGAAAGCAAGGAAAAAACCGCGTCAAATAATGGTGATACATCAAGTAGAATGCTATATTCAATTTTAATACAAATTTTATGCTATTAGGGAGAGAATTCCACTTGGTACCAAATCTGTCTCTTTGTTTACACCACTGGAAGCAAAGCTTAGAATTACAGGTACTGGAGAAAATTTAGCGGAAAGCAACGAAGATTATTCCAGAACTCCGTAATCTCAGCTACGAAAGACGTCTTCAACGCTTTTAACTTATCTCCCTGGCACAAAGAAGACTTCAAGGACAACTTAATGTGACCTTTAAGAATCTCAACGGTCTTAACAATGTCACTCTGAAAGGGCTTTTCGAAAGAGACGGTAACGTACGAACCAGAAATAACGGTCAAAAACTACTACTGAGAAACTTCAAGCATTCTCTAGCTATGAACTTTTTTCCTGTTAAAATTGCCGAAACTTGGAACCAGCTGCCAGAAAACATAGTTTCTGCTGGCACTGTGAACACATTCAAAAATCGTCTCGACAAATTCTGGATTACAAACCCCCCATCGTACTAACCCTATATGTCCCTAACTTCTTAGGGCTAGTGTATTTTTGAGATACATGCACGTGACAGAAATGCCTGTGCGTGAGTGAAATGCGTATTCATGACTGAATTGACTTACGTGGTTAAGGTGTACGTTCATGACTGATGGATTTACTTTAGACGCATGGGACTTGGGTATCAACCCAAGAATGGGCCAAACGGCTCGTTCCTATTGCATTATTCTATTCTATTCTATTCTAGAACTAAAAGTTAAGATTACGATGATTGTTATTAAACTGCTCCGGACCAGTATGCACCTGGGTGGCAAGCAGGGCTATCCCACTATATAATAACTAGACAGTTCCCGTGGAAATTCCACGATTTAGATTTAAGTAATTTGAAATTATTATAAAGATGAATGCATTAAAGATTTACAACGAATTATTGTGTTTGAAATGAATACTTCGTATTAATTTCATTCAAAACTACCTTTCGGTATCTTATCTACCGATAACATGGCCCGTACCCGTTGATATCTCTTGGTTTAAAAGTGATAAAATTAAAGATCTATGAAATATAATACATTTTTCAGTTTTACCCGTGAATATTTTTCATCAATATATACAGAACTTCCAATCTGTATCTTATCTACCGATAACATGACTGTGTAAGTAATAAAAACTAATAACAGTAAACATTTAATATTTTATAGTGATCCGGCGCCTTTCGTATCCACAATACAATGCTTAGAATACACGCGTACCCGTTCTGATGGCAGTTCAATAATTTTTCTTGAGCAATAGATAGGAAGTAATGGGACGGACACACACAGATACTATATTATAAGTGTTTATTACAGTCACAAGAAAAATAAGTTACCTTTGAAATAAACTTAAGCATGGAAACTCCACTCGAACGAAAAAAAAACTGAATCGAGAACGAAAAAGAAGAGCGACAGAAAGATCATCTCAAGAACAACAAGCTGTTGTAAGGCAACAGAGGCGAGATCAGTATGCAAGCGCAGTATGCTTTGCGTTCTTATATGTAATTTTATTCAATATATTTCCAACAGTATTTGTCAACATTTTTGATGGCACGGGTACACTAGTTTATAATATTCATTATAATGGCTAAAAATTTACGTCAAAAGAATAGCTACTGGAGTTGCATAAGGCGGAAAAATCTTCAACCGATATTACTAAATCCTAAAACTACTAAAAAGTTAACACAATATTCGTCTGGAGAACATTGAAGCGGTACAAAGACACTGGACAAGTAAATAAGATTATTATTATTATTATTATTATTACTAAATCCACACGTGAAAAATCACAGTTTTTACTAAATTTTTCATTTTAATTTGCCAGTGGACGCGGGCTTTGCGAAAAAGTTTCCCCATTGATGGATGTGCCTTTGGATAAACACCTTTGGATACAATGCTTACAATACATGTATAGTCGACGAAATTTCCTCTTATCTAAATCCGTAAAAGCGTCTATTATACAGGATGGCCCATAAGTAAGGTACCTTTTTAAAACTATTTTCAAGAAAATCACAATTCCGAAAACAATAACTCAATTTCCAAAATCTTTGGTCATGTATCATACTAAGTGGTAGCTAGGTTACTGGTCAAACTAATTCAAAACATTTCTTTTCGCATTATCAATTAAAAATATCGAAGCATCATGATGAATTTCAACAGAAAAAGGTCCAAAGAAAATTTCTATTAATAAAAATAAACCGATTGTGTTTTCTGAATACCATAATGCAAGTGAAAGGGAATTGAATTGCCACAGAAAAATAATGCAATAGAATGATTTCTTGTATTTCTTAAGCTTTATCCTTGTCGCTATCAAAGCTATCGATTAGAAGAGTGTGACACACGGACAGACAGACGGATGGACGGACAGACGCGGCTCTTATTATAGTATAGATTATTATTATTATTATATGCGAATAAATAAATAAGAGGCTTGGAACAAAGACGTCCTCGAACTACCAGAACTTTAAAACTGGTGAAATCCGTCAAAGAAAAGCTCAGGAGACACCTAAAGAGATTACTCAAAGATCTTGCAAAAAAGAGAAATGTATCCGTCAGAATTCTGTCCACTATTCTCCATAAAAAACTTGAAGATCTTTTCTTACGAATATTACAAGCAACAGCTGTTAGCTGAGAAAACTGAGGACAAACGTCTACAAGAGCTAAAATCCTACTCTCTCTTATCCACAAAAGCACGCTACCGAACCTCGTGTTCAGTGAAGAAAAAAATTTGATGTCAGACACAAATTTAATAAATTTCGGTCTGGGACTGGTTAGATTGACACCCAGGTAGTCACAAGGAGCGGTGTCAATGACCATTTGGGCAACGTCCAGTGAAAGCGGAAAAAGTCTATTGGTTTTTGTGGAAGAAGAGGTTAAAGTCAACCAAGAAAATTACCGCAGCGACTTTCTTGCAGAGTCATAGTTGTCTTGGGCTAGAAGTAATTTTCAAAAATGTCAGGTCATTTCAGCAAGACTTGGCATCCTCACAGGGATCTAAGAAAACACAAAATTGGTTGGCATCCAATGTTCCCCACTTTAATTCGAAGGAGGAATGGCCTCCTTAATCATCAGATCTAAATCCTCTCGATTACAGCATCTGGTCCATGTTGGAGAGTAAAATTTCAGCGACACATCACAAAATATGGAGGCACTGAAGTCAAAACTCAAAGAATGAGCCTAAATCCCTCAAAATATCATTCGTGACTCGTGCCAGTCATTCAACAGTATAAGCGTCTTCAGCTTGTTATCCACACTGACGGATGACATTTAGAATAAAGTTTATTAATTTCCTACAATTAAATATTTAATTTCAATTTATTTGTGTTGCACGATCTCAGTTCAATTCTAATCTCAACAATACTATTACCAAACGTTATGCTGAAGTTACGTAGAACGGTCGAGACATGATAACCAAAGTACCCTAAAATAACAGTAATGTCCAATTGCACTTACTTTCTGAAGGTCACAATGAGCAATGATTGCAATAAATTTATTATAGCATTTTTTTCTTTGTTATTCTATAAAAGTACCTTTCAGAAGACGAGGCTTCTCAGTTCACTCGTTCTCGAGGTTTAGCTACTGGTTAAAGGAAAGCAACAAGCCTTAACACACATTGTACGAGCTTAGTGTAACATTTGTTGGAGATACTCTTGTACAAGCACACAAACAAACCTACATACAATTTTGACCACTGGCAATATGCATACCTGTTAAATCCCGCTGCCTTCAAAGGCCAACGAGTGTAAATAAAGTATTCTAAGAAGACAATTATACGACAAGCTATGATAAATCAATATTAACTTACAAACTGTAATTATTGGAGTCTGCCAGTGTCGAGGCAAACTTGTAAAAATACACCATTGAGAACAACTTACGAGAAGCAAGTAATTTCAATAAATGTGACTTCCAATCATCTATGTATCTTTTTAACTGAGCTAGTCGTGTTCATTCTCAATCGAATATTGCTATTCGAAAGAGTTAAGAGTTGACCTGTACGAACTTGAGAAGCCCTGTCCACCAGTAAGTTCATACGAAAAATTAGATACCATGATAATCAAATGAGTTTATAAACCACAAAGAGCTTATAATCACTTTATCTATATGCTTGCATCTCAAATGTGCCCAATGAATCTTAAGAATTTATGTATCAAAGAAAAATCTCTTCATAGCCGATGAGAACAGAATAATAATATGCAGAGCCGTAAAATACAGCACAAACACATGCATACCATCCTCATATAATAAACAAGCTCTTTTAATACCAACTGACATAGCAGTAACAGTTCTACAATAGCGCGTAAGTGCAATGTTCAATTATGGATGCGAGGCAAGCAATGTTTTTTGGAAGCTCAACAATTCATTTGTCTATGGAAGAGGATCACATCACCGTAGTAGGCAGGCAGTGCATGGACGCCTTTAGAACATCATCGATGGATCTTCCCTAGTTCATTGCAAAGACGACCAGGTGATGCTTTAATAATAAACGCTAATTGTGTTTCACATAGCGGGCATTGCTACGTGCCTAAACATATTGGATGAGACAATCCCATTTAGTCAGGCTTTAGGAATGAGAATGTTAGACTGAAGGTTTAATAATTAGACCCAATCTATCAAATTCAATTAGAGCCCTTCTCAGGTTAATGTAGTGGGTCGCTCTAGCAAGCAAATATCAAGAATAGTATTTAGCGCTGTCCTCATCAATCAAAGTATTAGTCTCCATACAGACCTGTAGATGCACATCAATCATATTCATGTCCAGGATGCTCGCTTAAAGTGGTTAAAAGAAGAAAGTTTGTCCCGAAATCGCATGCTTTGTAATCTGCCCACTTCACCGTAAGTAAGGACAGCTTTGGATATTCAGAACCAATCTTTTAAACGCAGGAATTAGCTACGCAGATCAAATACAGATGAGATTGATTTGGTCGATAACAAAGTTAAGGATATACCAACTTCAGGGAGGAGAAACTGAGCGAATCACCAAGCATTCAAAACTTATCTGAGGAATCAGACAACGCCCTCGCATTAATCGAAGATACACGCCGAAATTTTACCATGAAATATTTTGTTTATGGAGTAAAATGTTTACCTCGATGTAAGATCCCTAGCATCTAAGTCTTTTATTACAGAAAGATCTTAATTAACACATTGACCGCAACTCCCGAATTAGTTGGTATGTCTAACAAAAGTCCCGTGTGCTATACATGGGGCACGATGCGGTTTAAGTGTTAAACACAAGGTATATTCGAAATTTGTAGTAGACCTGATAAAGGTAGGTTTAAAAAATTCTGACATTGTGAACAATTTAGTTCACAAACAAGACGTTACAGCATTTTCGTCAAATTTCAAGTCATAAGTGTTCTGTGAGCACGTATTGTGTAGAACTCGTGTATAAAAATCAGCAATTGATCAGAATGTGTTTCGGAAACCTTAGCGAATATCTGTCTTTCAAATCGAGTTCTTATGCTCATATAATAGGAGGTAAATCATTGCATCATCAGAGGTGGTTCCATCTGATCTTAAACTTAAGCATTTAACTTTGAACTTTCGTTCTTGGCCGAGCAAAAAGTTTCACGCAGTCTCATGATTCTCTGTGTGGGCACATTCATAAAAGAAACTGTTACAATAAAAGTTCTGTTGTGACTTGGCCTACTAGGTAATTTACAGCAGGTAATTTAGTGTCTTATACACACCTTAAATTTATTTGAAAATATTCAGAGTGACTGGTGACTTTATTCTCGAAGCGCATTTGTCTAAATTAAGAGACACACAGCCATGCTGTTTAAACTAATATCAGTTAGACAGCTGAAAGTGTACGATTTTGTATCTATCACTCGTCCTTCAGGGAAATAAAGAGTATAAATAGAAGAAAAAAAGGAAACATCAACTAAAAATACATTCACGAATGAAGTTACTACGATCTATTTCCTTGCTGCGAAGTTTGTTTTATGACTCAATTGTTGTTTGGTGGCAATTTCTACTAGAAAATATTGTCTAACGATCCTAATAACAAGTTCTCAGTCTATAACAACTTCACATTCTCGACATTGATGAAAGTATTGGACTGACATTCGAATGAAAATATTTAATTTGAATATTTCATGACTAGGCTCAAACATTTACTGCCTTCATGAGAATGACAGCACAACGAGTTTCAAAATGGACAATTTCATCACTCATATCTTGCAATTATGTAGCACGAATACACTTAGTTTTTATATGGCGAACACACCCATAACTTTCAAGGAAGCACACCAACTTTTGAAGTTGGTGACATAGCTTCGGAAACCTTAGCGAAAAATGAATATCTGAACTTTCGCCCAGAGATACTTTTATTTGAAATCAAGTTCTTATGCTCATATAATAGGCTGATATAAGCATTGAACTTTGAACTTTCGTTCTTGGCCGAGCAAAATGTTTCCCGAAGTCTCATGATTCTCTTTGTGGGCATATTGATAAAAAAAACAGTGGTCAGTATTACCGCTTCAGTTGAACCCACATTCATTAATTTTGTTTCCTAACTTCCCTTGAAAGATGAAAATGAGCTTTGTCACTCGTCACGAAATTTGAAATGAAGATAGCGAAAGATCTTGAAATATTCAACAACTCATGTGAAAATCGCAACCTTAATGCAATTTCTGCACTTTTAATTGTTGGCCTATTTTGCATTGTATACGAAAATATTATAGAATCGTTCGTTAAAATTATTTTCATCGATAAACTTCTGATGTTGAGACGTGTTAAGCGTTTAGTAATCGAGATTATTGGATCCTCATAAATACTTTGCGATGTTCTCACCAGCTTTGTCACTAGCTTGGTCGACTGGTGCGCGAATCCGCTTGCGAGCGGGAAGACCCGGGTTCGAATCCCGCAGCCTCCATGGTTGACACGGCTAGAAATACGGCATGGGACTTGGGTAAACAACCGAATAATTATCGAAGTAATTATCCGACCCAAGAATGCGCCAGAAGGTTCGTTCCTATAACCTCATTCTATTCTCTACCTATGTTTATCTCATTTCAATAGAGCGACGTTGATCTGGTGGTTTCTTTTTCGATATCAAACCTTGGCTTTCAAATTTTGTAATCCCTCTTTTTAATATTTTGTAACCAGCGTGATGATTTTATGCATTGGTGACTCGAAATGTGGTTCGTTCTCCGATAAGAAAATTCGTATTTTGTGTAAGACCCTGATGAAAGTCTCGAAAGTTTCGTAATCATTCAGACAGATGCCGCTCGTTAAAGCTGAGATTTAAAATCATTACTTTTAAGAAAATAAATTTTTGCAGACACGATTTCTTGAAAGCAGGTCCCTTAAATTCTATTTTCGATAATTTCCGACTTTCATCACGAACTAATCTTCCATTGAGACAGGATATATTACAAGTGACGGTAACTACTATCAATCTAAACATTGATATAATAAAACCATTAGAAAAATTATCGACGTACTGTAAAAGAGACGAATGGCTTGGTTATGAAAGGTATTTCACAACAATACAAAAGGTAGATCTAGTATGAAAAAACAGTGTTCTGCTTTGAAAAGGGAAAAATTTGTTGATTTGAATATAAGATTTGCACAAATTATAAGAGAAGACTTATACACAAACCTGAAGCGTTTACACTTGTGGCCTCAGCCGGAAATATGCACAAAGATTCATGGCAAAATAAAGCACAATCACAAAAATGATAACAGTGGGAAATTCTACTCCACAATACTTATATCATTTGAAAAAACATATTCCCAATGAGTACATGTTACATGCTAGATTAAAAAACGACTGTTCAGTTAATTTCTTAACAACAGTTAAAGTAGAGACAGGAGGCAAATTGCGACAATTTAAGACTGTTTAAAAACTTATACATGCAACAGGGCTGTAGCCGAAAAATAAAATAATTCTAATCTATATAAAAAAAAGCATAAACTGCAATTATAGAATGCAAACAGCAAAGCAAAGAAGGCACATAGCGAAGCACTGAAAGTAAACTGCATTGTAAAGGACGTGCATTAACTGCAAAGCATGTCAACTATGAAGCAAAGCAAGCAAACTGTATGTAGAGCAAAGAAGGTACACAGAGAAGCAAAGAATGTAAACTGCAAAGCCTGCAGTGAAAGTTTAGACATTGAAACCAACAACTCGAAGATGGGTCACAGATTTGGGAACGTTTTTATTCTTGCCTTTGTCATTAATAATGTACATGATAATTTATTGATGTAGTAGGCAAAACTCTTTTCAGTAATTACTCAGCTAATTCGATAAAAAAGAAAAGAGGAAAAAATGGCGAGAAAATTTTACGGAAGAGTGAGAAAATAACAGAAGCCGTAATAACGTCAGTATAATAATTCTGAATTCCGCACAAATTATCGCCGTAAACTGCTACTCAATGATCAATGAAATCAAGAAAAAAATATAAACGTTCTGAGTTTTGTGAGAGAACAGCAAAATATTTTAGTATCAGTCTGGATGATCCAGCATCGAAACAACAAACCTAAATTGTGAAAATTCATTCAAAATGGATCCCAAAATGAACAGTATCAGACCTATTGCATCATTTGAATACGATATCACTATCAAAGTTTTAAAATAGCAACCATCTTTTGTATCCATCTTTTTGTATCTGTGTGTCCGTCCCATTACTTCCTATCCATTACTGAAGAAAAATTATTGAACTGAAATCAGAACGGGTACGCATGTATTACAAGCATTGTATTGTGGATACCAAAGACACCGGATTACTATAAAATACTCATTTTTTCTATTATTAGCTTTCATCTCTTACACGGCCATGTTATCGGTAGATACGGTTCAGAATAGAAGTTCTGTATATATTAATGAAAATTATTCATTTAAAACCCCATAGTTCATTGTAAATCTTTAATACATTTATCTTTATAATAATTACAAACTAGTCGAATCTAAATCGTGAAATTATCTATACAATTATATATACAAATTATATATATAGTTCCGGTTCCGAAAAACCACATGGCGGTTCCGAAAAAGTGCAAATATTTTCAAAATTCTGTAGTTTAAATACTACTGTTATTTATAAGATGTATGTAAGGTAGGTAACAATGTATTTTGGATACAAATAAAACTTTAGATCTTGTTCTTTCGAATGAGACCTGTCCCAGCCTCCTAGCACCAGTAGTATTCAAACTACAGCCTTTTATAAATGTATAAATTTTTTGGAGGACACTCGGAATGTGTGTTTAGTGCCACGCACTATAGAAGAGATAAGAAAAAATTCGCGTATTTAAAAAATGAGATCCTAAAAATTTAACTATCCTACAATATATGGGTACCAAAAATATAACTTTTAAAAACCTTACATTTTTTATATTTTCAGTATAAATAGGTATTGTAGACGTTGTATTATGGATACCAAAGGAGCCGAATTACTATAAAATGCATAATTTTTTCGTTATAAGCCTTCTTCCCATTCAATTTGGAAACTCCTTTAATGTCAATATTCCATGATGATAAGAGTGTTAACACAGTTCATTAAAAAGCGTGAATTTGTTCACGTGCAGTCTACTAGTATCATATTTCAAACAAACTCGTTCGATTAGTTTGCACTAACCATAAGAATCCAGTTAGTCAAGCAGATAGAAAAGTTAATATATTGTCCATTTTAATAAGTTGCTAAGACTGACAAGAAATATTGAACAGGGATTTTTTCTACACTGTGTATCGAATGTATTGAAACCATTCTAACAGGTGGCCTACCAATTTTACTAAAAGACAACCGACAAAATTCCTAAGACTTTTAAAGTTGTCCACTGGTGAATGCCACTTCCCTTAAACCACACTTTTTCAAATAATATCGAGAGTTCCAAATTTTATTCAGCATCACAGTTAACTGTTAATGAATTTACGAGGCGTTGCAGAATCGGTCAACATTTCTCTGAGCGTTCGAACGAAAAATAACCTCTTCTGGACCTCGAGAAGAGGTTAAAGACAGGCAACAAAGCCCTATAGTGTATGTACAGGACAACCTTCCTCATACGCACGACCGTTGCGTTGCAAGCAGCGAGAATGTGTTCTGAGCATTCCAATGCAGAATTCCCTCATGCATGCACAGTGTACAACAAAATGCCAGGAAAAAATTATTCAATGTAAAATGACTTGAGCGATCCGTCAATGAACCTCAAAAAAGCTGTTGTTACCATCACAATTAATGTGCTCACGTCACAATTAATGTGCACACAAATATTGTGTAACACTATTAATGTAGACACTATTAATGTGCACACAATTATTGTGCATTTAAGTAAAGATACATTACCACGACGTAGTACTACACCGAATAACAAAATATGATGGAGATAAAATTCAAGGAATAAATTCATATACAGTAAAGTGATAAAAATTGATTTCACGAATGAAGAAAAACTTGCAATGCTATTATACGAAAATTAAAATTTTTCAAGGTAAAGCGGCTCGTAATTATTTCAGAAGGCTCTCGTTATTTTGAAGAGACGCACTACAAACTTTCATAGTAATGTTAACAGTCTTCATATAATTAAAATAAACGCGGACTATTGTTTACTGGCATTACCGTCGAGACCAGGGAGAAACGTGTCCATAGAAACATTCGCTCACAGGCGTAACTCCTTGTTCCCCAGCCATGATTCAATCCATCTTCTGCACTAAAAACAAGATGGATAATGCTCCTTCTCAGTAGAAAATCTGCTTCAGCTCACTAGGTCTCAACCTCAGTGCGGTCTCACCCACCAACGGCGACTTTACTTCATTTTCTTTTCAGAATCTTTCCAACAAATATGGTAGGTTGTACAATCCGCAGTTTTAGGTTTGTGAAAATTAGCATTATTCTTTTATGCTGGGGCGAATTCCCGTTTTTTTGATAGACTCTCTCTTCAATTACATACACTAAGAGAAAACCTTGGTACACTGCATCGCTAGGTTTTGTCTCCACTACCAGTGAAAGATTAGCGTAAATATACCTACTGATGAAGAAAAAGCATGCACAATAAAAACTTCAAACGAAAACACTCATGCAGAGGTCGTATATCAGCTTTTGCATCCATAAAGAGGTGAGGAAAAAGATAAAACAACTCACAATTTGAAACAATCAAAGTCATCAAAAAGTTTGCGCAAACTCACGTCCTTTGCGATCAAATGACGGCTTCATGTTTGACAGTCGTCGTTCACGTTTCAAGGCGCAAATTTTTAGGGAATTTGAGTCCATTCTCGATACAGACTTTTCAAGTACTGTAAATTTATATTTGACGAGTTTTAGGTTAACCATTGGTCTCCCATATGCACTATACATAAAAAGTTCAGTAAATGAAAGTTTGGATTCAACTGCGGCTACTTTTCCTTGAACAATGTGTCTAAAAGATAGTCACGCGGCAATCTCCGAGTCTTTAGACGTATGGGTGGGTGCGCCATCATGTTGAAACATAAATGGGTCATAGTTACTCGTAGACATCTCTTAACCGAAATTTGTCATAACTATCTATTTCAAAATGAATATTTCATAACTTGGAGCGTTGATTTTAAGTTACTCAATAGCGTCGAACACAAGCGCAGCCGATCTACACCGATCTAAACAACTTTTTGGCGGTTGTGAACATAGTGGCTCTCTTGTCGATAATACTTAGAACAGCGCATAAAAATTCTATCCCTTTGTGGTTATAGACTTCATCAGCTTCGAATAATTTATTCTCAGTAGAGGCCACTGTTAAATTATTGTGCCCAGAGCTTGAGGCTTCTTGACCAGTGGAGTCGATGCATACTTATGTAAGTCACCATCGTACACGATCTCAGACACGGTCAAAGTCGCTTAAAACCTGCATGGTGGCTTGATGGACAAACCAAACATCCACGTGTTTTAGGTGCTTCTGTTTGATAATTGTAAGTTGTACAATGCACAACGTTCCAATTCGGTATCATTTAAAGTAAGAATCAATAATCTTCACCGAAACTTGAAGCTAAAACGGCTTCACTGAAAATATAAACCCACATTTGCCTGTGCAAAGAAAACGTCACAAGGGCGCCATTAAAGTTTTTTTGAAATACGATACAAAGATTTTACTCTAACCTGTGAACTCGTGCATCGAGCAACCAGTATTGTTAATTTTATGAAGGCCAATAAGATAAAGCAAGACATCCTCACAAGAACAAATACTATTAACAAATTATTTACGTCCTAAACGTAGGTATCTCCCTATATCTCCAGAGGAGAGCTTTTTTCCTCTAGATTAGGGATTCCCAACCTTTCTCTGACCTTTCTCTGACCATGTACGCCTAAATTTTTATGACAAAGATGAGTAAAAAATAAAATTCCACTGAATTTTCAATAGAACTTTTAGGAACTATAAACTAACATTAAGTGTACCCCTTAAGATTAGAAAATGACCCCAGGTTGGAAACCCCTGCTCTAGAATAATGGAGCAAAGGTGTGTCTCCTTCAGCGACCACCCGAGGGGCCCAGCTTACAATGACCTTCCTGACGCGAGCACCAAGTTGATTTGCCTTTAATTTTGCCCAACCTGATTGCGCTGGTGCTCAGCATTCCAGTCCAAAAAATTTGACAGCAATGAGCACACAACTTTGAAACTTTTGACATAGCATAAAACAGAACATAACATTCGATGAACTAATATTTCGCTCATTGATTGCACTATCAAAATCCATTCAAATTTCTTCGCTATTAATACCCAGGTAATATTTTTGAGCTGCTATGCTCACAATGCTTTGAAGGAGGCAATTGCAGAGGAACATGCGTAAGGACCGGCGTTCATGTTCCGAGGTATGTTGAGGCCATTATCGAATGAAGCGTAGAGCAACTGAGGGAGTCCAATGAATATTCAGGAGCTGCTGCAAGCTCAACACATCGTCGCAGAACAGTGAATGGCGATCATTAAAGACGCAGTCGCTGTTCGTCCCACCACTCCTGGTTCCTTCGATCATCCCTTCGATGTCCAAGAATTTGAGTTCAGTGATTCAACAAAGTTTCGCTGCATATTTTTCACCTTGCGATGAGAGGTAGATGAGTTCACAGCGCCGAAATCTCTTTGAGGGCCCATACGATGAGGCTAATAAAAAACGTGTGTTGTTCAAACAGAAGACTAAAAGATATGAGAAATATCAACGATTTCGTTCTGTACATAGAAACGAAAACATAAAAAACGGTTCGAAAGCCCAGAGCTTCTCATATGGCAGTACCATTTATAATAGTGATTAGCAGGGTCTCAAGAAATTTTTTAAAAGATAGAACTGAACGTTGACAGTTCAATCAACTTGATTAAGCTGATATCAATAGAGAGACCATCGAACAAAACTTGCACATTAAAGTGTGTCACTACGAGGCATTTACGATAATTTCCAAAATTTATTTCAAATTTACATGTCATGTCGATTAAGTCATGTAGGATAAGTCTAATATTTATCAAAAATGACGAAGCGGGTTAGGTGAGACTACCGAAGTTACGATGGCTGTCTTTTTTTCAACCTCCCATTTTCTATAAAAAAGGCTGATTTGTACAGCATAATAATTTTATTACCAAAAGTACTGCATGGTCTTACTTATTTCTCTACATAATCTGCAAAACGGATACAGCCCGATTGCCCGAGGTTATGACAATTGAACATGGCCGCTACGATCGACGCTCCCGCTAAATGTGAGTTACGAATTGTAATCCGTTTTCTACAAGAAGGACGTAGTGCCGCTAAATTCCATTCCAGAATGAGCGAAGTGTACGGTGACAACCTTAGGAGTAGGAGTAGCGTACGGGAATGGCGTAGAAAATTTAAAAAAGGGCGAACCGACGTCCATGAAGAAGATGGACAAGGGTGCTTAAACTTGTCCACCTTCTAAATACAAGACTACAAGTCTTAGTAGCGCACGAAAATGCTGGAGACATTAATGAAGCATTGCAATGCAGCCTCTGGAGTGGGTGAACATAAGCAAGGGCGACCCACAGCCATTGAAGGCGGACGCATGGGCAGCGGGCACGGGCCCGAGGACAGCTTTAACAATGGAGGGGCAAACAGAAGCACGGCGCAGTTTGCTCGAGAACATTAAGCGGAGTCAGGGCTACTTAATATTTATAAGCAGTGCATGGCATAGCATGCAGACGTTAATACGACTGGGCTTCACGAGCCAGATCGTTATCAAGAAGTGGAAGCTGCATGGGGAGACAGAATCATGTTCTAAGCAGCGCGTACAGTGGTCACCAGCACAGCGAGTACACCTCGACCACCCAACACACGCAGCACATGCCGTCCTGCATTGTTAAATGCTGTAGCTGGCACCAAGAAATAAATATTGTAATGGAACAGAGGCATATGGTCTTCGTTAGTGTGCTGATAGTTAGTAAACTTTAACAATACAGAAGAATGAAGGATAAATTACCGTCATAAGTGGTGATTTCAAAGAAAGGTTCTTTTTAAAAAACTTGCATATTAAGGAGAGTATAAAAAAGACTACTTGATGAACACATTTCTAACCTACAACAACATGCTTCTCTTAATCTCGAAGGGAAATCAAGAAAGAGCAGCACTTCCGTCTGACACTCCTATCGCATGGTAATAGCTATGGAAATTATGCTAAAAAGAAATGAATCCGATTACAACAGCAAGTCTGCGCGATTTTTTCAAATTAATTTTCTGAATCTTAAATGAAAGTTGAAAATTATGTTTCGAGTCCCACAGGCTCGGTGTGACGAAAGTCGCAGTCCACGAGGCAGGGTTTCACTCGTTACTTTCTTCATACGGAAGGATGTAACTTGCAGGTAGACACACAAGTATATGACATCGTTCACACTTGCATCACTAAGAATTACTGGCTTCGATCACCGTCAGCTGCCAGTCTTTACAGTAGCTGGTTCAACACAATGAGAAAAAGCTACGTTTACTAATAATGCCTGATGAATCATTCGATATGCAAAATTATTAATAACTCAGAGGTCACGTCTAAAAGCGATTGATAGGAAAAAATATCTAAGTATGTAAAACACTACATTTCATTAATCGATGTTTTTTGTAAAAGACTCTCATAAACAGACATCGAAAGGAAAGATTTATTCGATAAAACGTCTCTATAACTAAACCCCATAAGGCGAGGACCTTTTCTTAATCTTATAGTACTATTATGTGCAAATCCTTTTCTTACAACAGATTTAGAAAATAACTGTATATGAACAGTCTAATTTAAGTAGAACATTCGAATTTTTTTTTGAGGGCCGGTCACTGCACCATGAGATTTACTCGTTTTACCAAACTAATTAAGTCTCAATTCATACACCAAGATCGCCAGGTGGGCCTGCATGCTGGCAGCGGGAGCTCCATCGCCCGGGTAGAAGTTAGAACATTCCACAGGTGATTATTAAGTCTCTGTCGTCGACTTCGGCAATAGTAATCCTTCATTTTAACTACCCAGGTTTATGGAAATGAACGGGTGCAGAAATGAAAAAAAGTTCAAGTGTGTTTAAATTTTAAGATGAAGCGCTCAATGGTTAGTTAATTTGATCTCGGATTTCGTAAATTTTGAGAGTAGACAGAGTAACGTCATGCTGGGCAGTGTGTGATAACATGGACTCAGCGTCTAAGAAAACAAAACTGCTTTCTCATCAATATTTACTCACGAGAAAATAAATTATCAGTTGTTTTCGACATCGACAGCAAAGATTGCACAAGGGCTAAATGAGAAATTAATAATTAACAGAAATCAACTTAAAACAAAACAGAAATTAACTTAAAACAAAATAAAATTGAAACTTTTATAGCGTAAAAATTTTCGTCGTAGATGAAATTCGCATATTCTCTGAAAGGAATTACCTTACGTTCGGAGAACTCTACCATCATACGAAAATGATCGTGAAAATAATGTTAGTTTGAGTATTAATTATAAAAACAAATTTTTATGTTAGTATTGAAACATGTATACGAAGCGAAATTAGTCCCTAATTTCAGCAACGATCATGGAACGCTGGAACCTAAACATGGTAATACCAGGTAAATTCCACGAATCACATGGTGTCCTTAGAAGAACATGACAAGGAATTAACTTAATACACTTTGTGGATCGGAGAATTGTCGAGAGAGAATTACATAGCATTGTTCTAGCACAAACATGCTCACACAGTGCTTATTTTTTATAAAATCGTTGATCTAACGAGACTAAAGCAGGAATTACTTTTTCCCTTGACTTAGGCCAGATCAATATAATCTTTTCACGAGTTTTTGTCTGATGCATGCAATGAACAAGAGGACGTTGCAATTTAGACAAATATTTCTAAATAGATAGAGAAGAGAATGAAGGCGGAAAAGATGCTTTGTTTGAGACATTAATGATAATATAAGATTATAATATAAAATGAACAAAAACACACAAGAGAACAATGGAGTGGGTCGCTCCACCAGAACCAGTGGGCAATAAAGCGCTACATACGAGCGGCCATATCGTGTGTCTTGGAGACGGTGCAGCGCGTCGCATGCTCGTCATACCAGGGGTCGGCAGCTCAGTATTTATCACTCTATGCTGAACTTTTAATAGCTTACCAAAGCATAGCAAAGGTTTTAAACATTTAAAGCGAGCCATGCTTATTTGCATAGCAGTCACAGCACCGAGCCTGACCAGCGATAGAGGAATTGGCTGAGAGCATTCCTGCAGCAATGGACTCTGTCGAGTTATTCCAAACGCAAGCCCACAGGCGCCGACGAAATGCGCACTCCTGAACTTTAACCTACACTTACAACTACCCCACTCTTTAGATTGAGCGTATATAAGTTGATAACAGTGCCAATATCATCTTTAATTTATGTAAAACAAAAAAAAAACTATTCACTCTACATACAATACAGGGTGGACAAATAGTATGTCTATTTGAAATATAATTTTATAATTCTCGTTGTATTACGGGTACAAACATGAAATGCACATAATTTACAAACTCTAATTTAAAAAAAATGTAGCTAGTACATGCTGCAGTTTGATATATTACATGTATTTAAAATAGATACATAGAATATTTCTACAAATATTTGATGCCTCTTGGCAGCTATGACCCACCTAACGCATGCACAAAGTTTATTGTGGGAGAGATGACGAAGACATGATTAATCGAGTAAACCCGAAGAAAGGTTCAGCTACAGCTATGGATTCTCACCACATCCCAGCACGAAAAAAATTTAAATCTGACAAGAAAAAATAATCGTAAACAATCTTCCCAGTTCAGGTAGGCCAATGACAGGAAGGACAAGTGACAACATTGACTAAGTTATATTAGTGATAGAAGAAGATAATTCAAAATTGACTAGCAAACTATCATAAGCAAACCAGAAGAAGTCAACAGTAAGAAACATCATTAAAAGAGATCTCTACCTCATATTCTTCAAACCTCAAATTAGCTAATTACTGGGAGCGAATGACAAAATTAAAAGGCCCAACTTTTGTTCGAAGCTCAAACTAATGTACGAAAACGGAGAAAT
The DNA here is from genome assembly GCA_006783055.1 of Trinorchestia longiramus. NCBI lineage: Eukaryota > Metazoa > Arthropoda > Malacostraca > Amphipoda > Talitridae > Trinorchestia > Trinorchestia longiramus. The sequence goes on from VCRD01000087.1 coordinate 136,142, forward strand.
TGATTGAAATAATATTATTTTCAGTGATAAATGCAGTATTTACTTATATACACTGTACGTCGAGCAAATAGAATTACCCCTAAATGGTCGTCAAACAAAGAATAGTTGTGGGTTGGAAAACCCTCACACTCTTCTAAGGTCTATTTGTTGTGGCTTGAACTGCTCGAAAAAATTATGGCCCGTTCTTTTTTGAGAATTCTGATTCTGGTGAAGCCGTTATAGTTATGTCTGAAGGATATTTCGACATGCCAAGGGAAGTTTCTATTCAGTAAAGGTTACTAGGGCTTTGGTACCAGCAATATGGTGTACCAGCACATACAGAAAAGTATAAATTGCTTAATAACTCAAGCTTTCAGGGTACACCAATTTCATACAGAAGTTAATTTCCTTGACCAACCAAACCACTCGAGTTTTCCCTACTCGACTTCTTCATTCAGGGTTGCGTGAAAGAGTGTTCAGGAATAGCCTACATCTCGATGTGAACTGAAACAAGAAATGTGTCCAGTCATCTCTTTCCCCAATGTTGAAATGCTAATGAGGGTTATATAGAATTCTGGCCGTCAAGTTGACAGATTCTCTAAATATAAAAGAAAACGTTGAGAAAAAATACATTTTGTGAAAAGAAAGTTTAATATTAAGCACTTATGAATAGTCTTTCTTTCAACTTTGTACTTTTATATTTACAATGGGCGTTTGAGCAAATTTAAAGTAAGCATGTATTTTTTGCCCACCCTATACACAAAGTTCAACACGCGCTTATCTTTGTGGTTCATAACACAAAATTTAGCTGGTTCCCGGCGAAGAGGATGGTAGTTCCAAATAATGAACAAGGCTTGTCAGACTGGTCTCACTTCTCTGTTCTTACAATTGCTGGGTGGGTCATGAGCACCGTAAATGTCATATGAGTCGAGTTCGCGAGTATAATATGCAAATCGTACACTCAATTTTAATAACCTTGATATACTTTGTTCTGCCTAAGACACAGTAGGAGAACCTTCATTTTTTTCGCTCCAAGGAAATAGATTAGAAGTGAATAAAACGAGCATAATATTTTGCAGCAGGTAACTTCATTTTAATAAATAATCCTCTAGTATTTACACGAATGAAATTCTGCCTGTGTTTGTGGCACTTATTTTCCGGATGGAAAAACAGGAAAAGCTGGAAGCAAATATGACTGCGGGGAAAGCCTTTTCATGGTGCTCGCCACACTGAAATATGAATAGAATTAAGATTCAAGGAAGACAACGACACAGTTGCACCAAAACACACTTCAGTTTCAAAGAATCCTAATAACTATGAGGTAATCCTAATAACTTTATTAATAATAAGAACTTTATTAGGACGACCAGTAATCACCAGAACAGTGGCTAACGCGCTGTACATGAAGTGATGCATCAGCTAAAATTCAGTTACTTATTATAATTTAAAAAATAATAGTAAAATTTATTGCACTTGTACAAAAACTCCCTGAAGCCATGGAAGATAGGCAACTCAATATTCAATATACAATAAGATAGTTCTTATTATTTTTTCAGAAATTTAAAAAGTCTCTGAGTTTTCAAGTGCTCGTTTTGAGGTAAAAAAATTTGTCTGAATCATTAAAGCGATCAGAAAAATATTCGAACAGCTCAGTCCAATTCAGACACATATATATACTCCCTCCGGTCGAAAATATTTGCTACACAAGGAGAAAACTCCCCGCATTTTAGTGTCTTTTAACAAACTTCTGTTCTGAGTACAGTAGACGATCGTGCACAGTGTGTTGAACACAAATTTTAACCTTTAATAAATAATAAGGTAAAAGTTAATATAATTTTGTCGTTTTCCGTTTTCAGATAATATTTAAAAGTTCTTAAATTATTCGCAGGATATGGCAAGTAAAGATGATACTAATAAGAAGTGCATGTATAACGGAAAGACAAAAGATTTGACAAATTCTGAGAGAAGAGCAGTATTGCAGGCACTTCTTGAGAGATCTACAGCTCGTAAAATAGTCCAGACCTGAATGTACTTGACATCGGCTATTTCAATTCAATCCAATCCCTTCAACATAAAAAAGCACCACGTGACGTTGATGAATTAATTGAAGCAGTGACAGATAGCATTGAGGAATAACAGAGATCAACATTGAACAACATTTTCCTTACTTTGCAGCAGTCAATGGAACAGATTATTTTGGCTGAAGGTGGCAACAATTACAGGCTTCAACATCTGTCGAAAGTACAACTAGAAAGAAAAGGATTCTTCCAAATTCAATTCAGATTTCAGAAAAATTGAAGAATAAATTAAGAAGTATTGAGTAAATATAGTGGCAAATATATTTGTTCCCTTGATACAATACCAATTTCATGTATTCAATTACAATGTAGATTTTGGCTTTTGGTATTTATTTCATTAAAAATATCATTCATTGATATTTACATTACATACTTACATTATCAATTCATTGTACTGTATTACAGAATAAAGTTTTTCTTATTGTTACAATCAGTAGTTTTGAAAGTATCCTTTCCGAAAGGTTTACAATTGTTTTCCGAGCAAATATTTTCGACCAACTTCAACATTGATATGGACCAACTATTTCCGACCATAGGGAGTATCTAATATTTCTAATAGGCTGGAGGCTTCCGTAGGCATACATTTATTTGAATTGGCCACCGTTGTTCGAATAATTGTTAGATTGCTTTAATAATTCAGACACAGTTTTTATTTCAAAATGAACACTTGAAAACCCCAGGACCTTTTAAATTTATGAAAAAAATAAGGACCACACCGATATACAAAGTTAATATTTTTCTGTGAATTTCTAAAGCATATAGAGAAAACAGATTCCTCTTGTTCAGCGTGCGATGACGCCAGATGACGTACACAAATTTAGGCTTATTCTGAAAGAAACTGACCTGGACACAAATGTAGCAAATAGCTTGAAGAGTTAGTCCTGGATTCCCACTTCATTTTTACGTCAGATTTCATGCTGAAGATTGGTACACGTTTTAAAATTTTCCTAACTTTTCTAAATAATTATGAACTGAGCTATTTAAAATCCGTATTAAGTGCTAGGTTAGTCCCTTAATTTAATAATTCACCAATTATTCCCCTTTGGCACTCACACGTCCGCCCTTAATTTCAATACCTATTTACTCAAGCGCTATATCGACACACTCGTAAATGAATGTTTTTTTTTAGGATTATGAATTCATCCCGTTTATTAACACCCATCCAAGACTACTCGTTTAGATTAAAAAATTTGTAATAATTGAACTTTTTTGCGTACCCTTTTAAAGTTGAGGTGCTTCGTTGGAAAGCCTGTAGTCCAATTCCGTGACACTACTTATTTGAAAAACGTACCACAACAGACTCGGTTCTTCAGTTGGTGCATTTCTTACACTTTTATACGGGCATTAAAATTATACTAACTAGCTAAGAACGGGCATTTTAATAGGATAAATGCAGGTAAATGTTCAGCGCTCGAGAAATTCAGAAAACTTTTCCAATCAGTCTTGAAAGTGTCAATAAATCGTCATCTCAATAGAGTATTGAAGTAACTGTGAAATGAAACATGCGATCAGTTTTCCGCCTTGAAAATCAGAGCATGAGTTAGTGAATACAACTTCTGATGATATTTGAATCGCTAATTTTCAAATAAACTATCAAGAGGAGCAGTTCATTTGGGTTTGGACCGGCGGCGGAGCGAATGGAGACCGTTCTTTGATTGCTGTGCATTCCAGCTCGCCAGTCCTATACACCTGGCACCTTTCAATTGAATTTTTATGCAGAGTTGTAGACTTGAGGAGCAGTCACATGGAAAGTAAGCACAATAGAGAACACTAGCAGTAACTTGTGCTTGTTAAATGAAAGACAAGCACATACTTTCACTGCATATACCTTCAAGAAGTACTAAAAACTAAAATAATTAAATTTATAACAATGTACGTAAAGATTTCAAAACTACAGCATTGGCAATAAAATACGTTCAAAGTGTCATTCAATGCATTATGCAACATATTTACATTACCTGTTAGAGTTAGTCGTATGAAATGATGTAACATTACAGACAATTTTGTTGTGGAGGATATACTGTATGTTGTGTAATCGGCAACATATGTTTATTCCCTAATTCTCATATCAATCATGCATGCATGTAAATATCAAACGTTATATGATACTCATTTCAGGCGTTCGCTGAGTCTCGATAGTTAACGTGAACAATATTAATGATTATCTTAACGGGAAAGCTGCCCTCTTACAGATTTTTTAAATCGTTATAATGTTTGAACCATCTGAGATACTCACCGACGCGACCCCAACAGCAGCATTTCACAATTTATGACAATAAAGTATACTGAAAGTGACCACTAACCTTACAGTGACCACGTTCACCAGGCACGACAACCAAAATGAAAGTTCCATGTCAGTAAAATGTTAATTCGCTACCGGGGACAAGTAAAAATGTTATCCCTTAAATGCTTTACCCATCAAATACTACTAAATTCTAAAATACTAGAGCAATGCGTTAACATATTTAGAATATAATTTTATGAATCGTTTTCAGACTTGATTTTAAAGTTGCCTTGAGCTCTCAGTATTTGCGCTTAGACTGTTAATGATATTAATTTGCTCCATAATGCAGGATGTAGACAAATCACTGGACTGACTCAATGATGAAATCTTATGTCATTGATATGTAAATGAAATAATTAATGCTCGTAAAATTAAACTAAAATTTCATTTAAAAATTTCATTGTCTCCTCTTGTTCGATTAACACTCTCGAGTCTGTTTCACAAGTTTTCTGTTAAATTAAGTCTTTTTTGATCAAGTTTAGCCCTGATCAACGAAGGAATTGCTTGAGAACATCGACAGTAAAATGCGTAAAACGAAGGCTGCGGATTCAACAACAGACAAAAACTTGACATCCATAAAATTCGAGCCAAGACATGAATACGACCTCATCTCCTTTACCAAGAACCTTGGGAAATGATCCTTACATAACTCTCGTGTTTATTTTGAGTTTCAATTGTCCGGTTGCAAGGTGGAAGACTTTCTTTTTGATTTTCTTAAACAGGTACGGTGATCAAACTTTATTCGATGATTTTCAGTCTTGCCATCTCTTCAAAGAAAAGAAAGGGTGATTTTCAGGCTTCAGGTATAAAACGTACTACATGACAGAGGCAGGATTTTGAAACCTGAAAACGATCATTCCTTGACCATGGATGTCATTTAGGTGCATTGAGTTCATTCAGAAAAAACCTAGAGGTTGCAGGCTGTCTCCCCTTCCACAGATCGATCTTTTTCAATTTTGGATTGAATAATTTCAAGTCTTTAATCTTGAATGGGATGATTTCAAATCACTCTTAAAGATGTATTTTTGTGTTGTTTTTGACTGACATCACTTTTTTTGTCATTTTTCTCAAATATTTTTTGGATTTTTCCATACTCAGGTCTGGACAATCTTGATTACCTAAGGACCGAGAGTTGTTTCGGAGGAACGTTTTCGAGCTTTGAACTATTCTGCTACGATTTATCTCCGAAGTAGAATCGTCAACGGCTTTCTGGAAACCTGATACGGAACGCAACCAAAATTTAACATAGCCACCATAGAGCGTGTCTTACCTCTACATACGATCACGCTGCACAGGCACATCGCTAAGTAATTGTGTGGTCATCCAAATTCGGAACTTGGTAGAATGCAAAGTTATGAAATTTACGCTTCATTTTCAAAAGAACTATGCAAACATTACACATGAAAGTGCAATTCAGGTGGTTCTTCGAGGCTTTTATTAATATCACAAATAGTAAGTTCCAAAAACTCCACAGGTTTTATTCCCCGTTCTTACACAGTAATTTTTTCAAAAGAAACTTACCTCTAACGTATAGTGCCATATCATTCATGTCAAATGTCTCGATATTGTCAACATTTTGTTTCAATTGGTATCGGTCGTACTGCATTGAGAGCAGATGGTAATTAACATGACAGTTGCACAGTGACTGAATCAAGGGTAAGTCGCTAGATCCGCAGTGAAGAGTACAGAGGAGCAGCGAGACCGAAGCTTCTATGCTGTATCTGTACGTGCATGATTGATACCCTTACTTTAAACGGCATGGGGCTTAGGTATCACCCGAAGAATGGACCACACGGCTCGTTTCTACTGCCTTATTCTATTCTATTCTATCACTTGGCCGTCTTAACCCATTTACTCCCACAGATGACAATACTCAAGTTTGTGTCGCTCCCATGTTAAATAGTAACGTACGTTTAGTTGCTACAAACTCAAAATGGAAACTTAAAATGTTCGATTTAATGTATGTTATCATTAGAAATAATGAACTATTCTCAGGTTAGGTACATGCATGTGTGCACGTGTGTATGAACGGGTGTATTTACGTGTGTATGAACGGGTGTATTTACGTGAGTATGAACGGCTGTATTCACGTATGACCGGGTGTATGCATGGGAACGACAACATTAAATTAATCTTAAATAATTTTTTCATCCTCACGAGTACAGAAACACCCAAAATCTAATGGAACATACTTGAAAACAACTTTAAAACAAAAAATGAAAATAAGCTAGGCTCAAAAGTATTGAGCACGCAAGCAAAAATGAGGCACTTAATATTTTGTGGCATTTTCTTTTGATATGACTGTATCCAATCGTTTCTTGTACTCAGAAGTTACGTTTTCACACATGTGGCCATGAATTTTCTTCCATTTTTGGATGTAAACTTTCTCCAAACCATAATTTTTTGGCTGTCTTAGGTGTGCTCTAACCTGGAGCTCCTTCAGCAAATCATCAATCGCGTTTAGGTCTGGTGACTGGCTGGGATACCGTAACACCTTCACATTGTGGTCGGCAAACCATATCTTAGTTTGTTAAGAGATGAGCTTTGGGTCCTTGTTCTGCTGGAATTCCCAATATTCTCATAGCCGCAGATTATTTACTGACTCAAAAAGATTTCTGAACAGATTATTCCAATGCATCTCAGTATTCATGCGTCCCTTACTAATATGAAGAATTTCGGTACCCTGAGATGAGAAGCTTCCCCAAAGCATTATTTAGTATTGTCTCCGCCAAATTTAACGGTAGAGATAGTGTCATTCCGACTGAATTACTTGTGTTTCTTCTTCAAGACATGAGACCTATAATCGTGATTGACGAATTGTTTTTGTTTCATTAGACCAGAGAATATTATTTTATTAGCTTGATGATCTTGACGAATAACTCCGGAAAAGGAAAGTTGTGCATTCACGTGGCATTTTGATACGTAAAAGGGGAAATTTCATAGCCTTGTGACTCAGATCCTGTTGCCGTAATGCATTGGTCAGAGTCTAACGACAAATAGTTGTTCATACTTCTTAAGTTCTTTTACTAATTGTGTTCTTGCAGTTTGAGGCTATTCAGAAATAATTTTAACCACATTTAGCATAGAATATGGCAACAGGAACGAGCCGTTTGGTCCATTCTTGGGCTGCTACCAAAGTCCCATGGCGTGCATTATTGATTGATTGGGAGGAAACTTTCTTTGGGGAAGATAAAACGAACAGTTCACTGTAGAATAATGTTTCTTACATTATCTTATCGTACAGAGATGCACTTTAAACTGCCTTACTATTATCGTATAGCCTTTACTATGGACATGTGCTTAGACTATTTGATCTCGGAGATCTACACTGAACTTTTCGCATGATGTTTACTCACTGATGACTCTACACTCCAGATGTGTTAAATGACAATCATATCGAAGATTCAGTGTTCCAAAAATACGAACATGCTTTTAAATTATTGCTTTGATTTCTAAATTCTAATACCACCAAGCTAATAAAAGTGTACTGGATACTTTTCAGCGTAGTTGATTCGTATTTTTTGTAATAATTTTCCAATAATTTTCTATTACATTTTAGAATATTTCTGTACTTTTCATGATAAAAACATAATTTATTTTGTATTTCTGATCATAATTTAATAAAAAATTACACAAATAAGTTTTTTACAGCATATTCAGTACCCTTTAACCTAACTGTTTTACTTAGCTTTTGGACGCTTTGTCTCGTGTTACACTTTGAATTGTGTTACAGAACTGATAAAGAAATTCAACTCAGAAAATATACAAGCGACATATTCTTGAAATCTATATACCTCGAATTGATCAATTATTTAAAGGTAAATCTGCCCTATATACGTAAGAATAACCCAGCTTAGATAATTTCCATAAATAAGTGTTACAAAGCCCATAATTTATGAAGGAGTTTAGTTCTCAATTCCTTTAATTACAGAGCAAAACTGGTGAAAAATGTCATCACGCACAAACGGAACAGCAACTGATGCAGTTTTAGGAACACGGTTTATACGCTGCCCAGATTTATAAAGAACTGCATAATTTTGCAATTCTTGCGTAAATCAGGTAAAGGAAATTTCATAATTTTCTCATCATAGGTCACGTATACGCGTACTCGCTTATAATGCATTCCGTCACATGATCAATAGTTCTGAATATAATTATTACTAAGCAGAGATCGCCTTTCATACCTCATAAAAAAACAACGTAAAGTTTACATCACTCATTATGCTCGTCATTATGCTCATAATTAAGTTCTTTAGAGCTGAGCTTTTGGGGCGACCTTGTATGATACCATTGACATGCAGCGGACACGCGCAAATGATGAAGAAGAAATGCATAACAACGCAACTGTTCAACTCCCTGTCTTGACCTCCAAGTATTATAGAATAACTGCATGAAAGAAGCACAGCATGAGCAGGCACTTACATCACGACCTCGAGTCAGACGAATGCTGTGCGCCATCGTTCAAGTTGAAGGCTGAATGAAAAAGTTCAGGGTGTCCATAAAGTCTCTTATAAAAGTAACTCATTAAGTCTTAACAGCACGTCTTTTATAGACAGGATTCCTGAAAACACACAAATGCAAAATATAATTAAAAACTTTCATAAACACTGAATCCAATAGAACAAATCTGAATAAAATATCTTATCAATTGCATTTGTTATACATTTTTGTAATGGTAAAGAGACTTTATGTACACCCTGTATGCTTATATTATAAGAATTATTATTGCCATCACTGTTTGTCTCGTAACGAAGCTTAGTTTTCCAGCACTAGGTTGAGGCAGGCCGTAGTTTTTAATGTCTTCTGGAAAGGTAAATTACAAGAAGCATTGATCTATAGATCCAGAGAAAGTTAGAGTTTCCTAATGCAGAAATGTTTAACTTCGCATGTTTGTGCTTGCTTACTGTTAAATATTTTAAGCACGGAAAGTATTTCAAGGCGGAGGATCAATTTTCCTATATAGATCAGTTTTAAAAATAAAAAATAACACCAGATTACGATAACTAGCACGAGCTTCACGTGGAAGTTAGGAGACAGCCAGACATTTGCATGGCATTTTCTTTTACACTAGACAGACATTCCTAATGGATAAAATACTCATAAGCGAAGAATATTTAGATAATAAACGTTTGCAATAACTAAATAAAACTTTTGTAATAATTTATATGTCATTTAGTGAACATTTTCAGATATTTTTAGCCTTTAATAGTTAAAAGGTGCAACGAAATGCAAGAAAAACTTCGTTGATCCACTTGAAAAGTCGTCAGAATGAAAGAAAATTGGCAAACTTTTGTTACAGACAGTGACTGCAGAGGACCTAAACTCTGTGAGAAGGGTTTCATATCATTAAATTGATTCATTATGACATCAGCGGTAAAGATTCTCTCAGGGCAGACAAGAAGACAGTAACTGAAAGCAAGCGGGCAGAGTCCGTAGACTGTGTGGCATTGGCAAGAAAAGTGTGTGGGCATTCTGACGTTTCAAATCTCTCAGTTCACGTTGTTGCAAGGATGCCTACGAAGAGCTTTTACACAAAACTTAATATATAAAATAAGAGAAGCGCAAAAAAGTGCGAATTGCGATATCGATCTCGAAGTTCAACCAGAAATCAGGGTCAACACTGCAGGCTAGCAACTGCAGTAAAGTTCATACGATACCGGCCATAGAACTACTCACGCCTATTCTTCAACATCAAGATTAAATTAATTTAAGTTACAAGAGATCAATGCATTAGAGTATAATACATGAGCAGCAGTACCATACTTTACAAAAGAGTTTCGAATTCGTTTAAGGGCAGGATTCCAGTTCATAGAAAGAAAAAATGGGTAATTTTCGGAACTTTGCTATGAAGATCTGATAGCTAATTGAATATTCAAGTCGGGATATAATGACAATATATACTTTCATTCCATGCATAAAAAATATCAAAAAAGCTTAATCCCACCAATTTACGGAAATTATGCAGGGTGTCCATAAAGTCTCTTTACCAATTCAAAAAGTTATTACATATGCAATTAATAAAATATTTTATTCAGATTTGTTCTGTTCTGTTGTATTCAGTGTTTATTAAAGTTTTTAACATTTTGCATTTGTGTGTTTCAGGGATCCTGTTTGTGAAAGACGTGCTGTTGAAACTTTATGAGAGACTTTTATAAGAGACTTTATGGACACCCTGTAATATATAGCCACGGAGTCGTGATCAATACCATAATCATGTCATGCTAATTACAAAACCAGTTCACCAAATATCGTGAAACTTCACGATACAATTGCAGGTTCATGCAGATATAATGTGGTCTAGTGACATTGATATAAAACCAATAGTTCCTGCTACGAAGTATCATTTATCAAATCAAAGCGATATGTTTTTCTTTCACCGATCTTCAATTTCATAAATCAGGTTTCAGTTTTTACGGCTAAAAACTATAAAATGATGTTTTTAAACTAAATTTCTGTCCGCAGGAGTGACATAAACTTGATCTGAATACATTTTTGCCAGGAAATTAAAAATTATTGACGGAAAACACGAGCTCGAACACTGCTTTTTCATTAAAAAAAAGGCAGAGATCAAAAACGAAAACTATTTGTTAATTTTAAGATTATAATAAAATTACCTACATTTTTATTCATTTGCGTATGTTCCTCACAAAATACAACACAGACATAACAAAAAAAGTCGAAGAATAACGCAACCCAAGAAGATCTCACACTCGAAAGAGTTTTAAATTGTAATTCAATTGGACAACAGGTTCTTTATAATGGCGTTCGCGGTGCTCTACGATCTAGTCATGCCAACGACGAATGAAAAATGGCCGACGTTGGCAGTATTTTTTCGGTCGGTGTGGTATTTACATTTTTGTTTATATATAATTTTTCATGACTCAAAAAGGGTTTTCGGGGAGGGAAACCAAAAATTTTCAACATTTTTCAATCAAACAAGACGATATAAGCACGAGGTCAACAATCAGGTCATCCCATAAGTTCGTTCGAATTTTACTTTTTTTAAATTGAACGAAATTTAAAGAGTATTTTATAATATCTAATGGAGTTGAACATTATTTTTATGTTTAGATGTATTTAAATTGAACAAATTTTATTTCAGAGAAAAATAACATTAAATTTTGTTTGATTAAAACCATGCTAAGATGGAAGTACCCAAGAATCATTTGAGGCACATAATGCTTTATGAGTTCAAGAAAGGAAACTCAGCAGCCAAAGCGGCTAGAAACATTCAATCAATTTATGGAGAGGAATGTGTGAATGAAAGAACTTGCAGAAGATGGTTTTCGAAATTTAGAGTTGGAGATTTTACCCTTGAAGATGACGTCCAGTTGAGTTTGATGAAAAGCTTCTTGAAGCAGCCCTTGAAGAAAATCCCGCTTTATCAGCTGAAGAATTGGCAGTGGTTCTCAGTTCAAACCGTACAAATGTTCATCGTCATCTTCAAAAACTTGGAAAAGTTCCTAAACTTGGAAAGTGGGTGCCTTATGAATGAAAATTCGGACAGAACTTATTGGATGACCTAATAATTTGCTTTCTTTCACCAATATAATGACCAACATATATTTTTAATCATTGTGACCGCACACGTGGTCAGTGTACACCAGAATTTTGTCCTAGTTCGAATGTAAACTTTCGAATACTGAATATTATAGTGCTAGAAAAATGGAAGTCCTGCACACTCTTATACAAGTGCAACATTAGTCGATCTCTTGTTCTTTCTTTCTGTACTACTTTAACCCTTTAGCGACCAAGTGGACTATTCGGTCGCCTTTCACGGTCTTTGGGAGAATTGTTCTAATAATTAAACAGTGAGCAATATGAGGTTGCTACTAGGTTTGAACGCTTCGGCATGTTACAGCGTCGTTCTTTTGGCTGCCTGGCTCTCAGCATGCTTCATTGCATCAGTGTACAGGCGATCTTTGTGAGCTTAAATGTAGAAACTAGAAAAACAAATTGGTCGCTAAAGGATTAAGAGATACTAGTACATCTTAGATCTTGGGTGTCGACGCAAAGGGCACCTAAAACCGAGGTCAGATTAGTTACGTACCCTTACTTAGTCCTCATTTGCTTTTTACAAACAAAAAATTGATACCTGTATGTTGTAGAAACGGCTATCATAATTGCACATTAATGATTTAGCATTTAAAAGCGGAGACTATTTCAGCCAATGAAATGCCACAGTAACACGTTAGCAGCGACAAAAACATTATTTTCAGCTGAATCAAACTTTGAGTTATGCCACATTAATTCTACACTTTGGACGGCTGAGCAACTGACGATTACTTTAATCCAAGACACAAGCTTTTTTTGAGGCTAATAATTAAATTTTCCCAACCTTTCGTAAATAATTAGCTAACCTTTACTTGGGAAAAGTTTTTCATCAAACGTTAGCAAACGACTGAAAACAACAATCGAAATATGAATAATTAAACAGCCCTAAACAGCATTATTTCCCAAGAAGTATTAAAAGATAAACCCTTTTATGACAATGGATGAAATAAAATTGTTTTCATCTATAACAGAGTTTTCACAACTCCGAAATATTTTAAAACTTCAGTTATTCACCAGCTTGGTCGACTGGTGATCACCAGCTTGGTCGACTGGTGTTCACCAGCTTGGTCGACTGGTGATCACCAGCTTGGTCGACTGGTGAGCGAATCTGCTTGCGAGCGGGAAGACCCGGGTTCGAATCCCGTTGCCGACATGGTTGACGCGGCTAGAAATACGGCATGGGACTTGGGTAAAACAACCGAATAATTCTATTCTATTCTTATTCCAAAAATTAATATGCCGTTAGGAGTGTCAAGTTTTACTCACTGAAGCTTTACTCGTAAAAAATTAACTGACACAAATTCGGTTTTCTGTCGACATTTTAAATCCATTCATATTTTTTATCTAACTTGGTTTATAGAGCAATAACTAAGCGCATCTGTGATTGACACAAGTACCTTTTGATGGAGCCCAAATAGCTTGTCTTTACCTTAAGCGTTAGTAACAAGCTTTTGTTGTCTATGATGTAAAAATAAAAGAATCTTTCAACATTCATGCAGAAGCTTACATGGAAAAATATCTCTGCACTAAAATCATGAATTGACTCTTTTGCTGAGAGTTCTGTGAACAAAACTTTTATGCATTAATAAGCCAAACGCGAGTGAACTGAATATTCAATTGGCAGAGTATGATACAATATGGATCCTCCTTTGCTTATTTTATCAAGAAGTTCATAGTGCAACTATAATTTCCGCTAAAAAGCGATGTTATGAATGAAACTCAGTGAATTCATAATTCCACGAACATTAAGAATGTGATTGACGTAGTCACCTAGAGTCTGGGAAAAATGAAAGACTTTCAATACAGATAAAAAAGGAATTAATGACGACATAGCAACCATATCCACGAGAAGAAGAGCAGGAGAAACATATATAAGGCTTAACGAATATTATATGTAGAAGTTCAGCCACCGTATCTGCTCGAAGTGTTTAAATAGTAACAGAAAATATCTCAAAGAGACTGAAAATTAGAGAATATGAAGTGCAACGCTGGCTCACACTTCAATAAGGAATTTATCGAACTAGTCCCCCATCAAATCGGAAGAATTCCTCCGTCAGAGCGGAACTACCGGACTCATAAGGCTCGTTGGCAGCATGATGGTATCAGTTATTTAACAGACAGAACAGTACAAACAATAATTGAAGGGTTGAAAGCACTAGTGGACTACTTGCATTTTTTCCCATGGTAAATATAATATATTTTCCACGGGAAAAAATGCAAGTAGTCCACTCCCGTGCTGTCGCTAACACAGCGCAGACAGAGGCGATTACGATCCAGTAGTTTACTATATGAAGGGTGGACAGCACTAGTGGACAACTTGCATTTTCTCCTGTGGGAGAAAATGCAAGTAGTCCACTAGTGCTTTCCACCCTTCAATTCTGTCTCCGGACAGGCAGTGTGCTAGCACCCACATAGGCTCACCGTGGAACAAGTTACGAACTTCCGCCATCAGAACTACTATTTTCAAGCGTACTCAACGTCAAGACTTGGGCAAAGATGACCAAGAGAATTAAATTAACACTATCGAGGTAACATGAATATATATCGTGTAAAAACTGCCTTCGTTTACCCCTTTCCGTTGGGTGTATAGATTCTGCAAAAGACCCATGACCGATGAGCCTAAAGTGACTCGAAAACAATCTTCTAGTACCGAGGTAGGCACAGAAAGTGTTGAAGACACTAGAAGTCGGTTTCACAGAACGCAGATCTCCATCATACGTGAGAAATTGAACTAAACTACAAACTCACTTCAGATCCCTGTAACTAATGAAGTATTGCATTGGTCACAGGAAGATGAAATCCTCGATTGATTGAGCCCTCAATCCCGATTCTAGCAAAGCTCAGGAATCCTACAACTTCCTGGAGAAGCGCTAAGCTCCCAAGATTATTTGAAAGACAATTTCCTCCCCTGCACACCTTGTCTCCCTGGGGAGAGTTATGGCTTCCAAGCCAATGGCAATTTCAGCGAGAAGTGTTGCCAATTCAATACGACCAGCAAGGAATACCTCAGAAAATATCTATTCTCCTAAACGTACTGACGAGGACAGACACTACCCACAGAACACGATAAGAGCTCAGGCATCCTAAACTTCTCTTAATGATCGGTAAGTTTCTAAGATGTAATACTGAACGATTTTTTCAGTGTAGCCCTGAGACTGTACGACTTATTCGTGGCAATTGTCGACTTCCAATTAATATGTGACAGTAGTCAATGCGCAGATTCACAGAGCTTTTTCTTCACTTTTTTAAAAGTGATGCAATTTCTGCGATATCTTTTGATCTGCTGACGTTGCCAAATAATTAAATTAACAGACATAAATAGTACGATACATTTCATTAACTACAATCCAAAACGAAGGCTGGGCAGCTCAAAGCAGTGTAAACGATCAGCAACAAAAAACTTTGTACAGGAAATTTAGCAAAGAATAGGGACACTAAAATTAACCACGAAAAAGCATAAGCATCTGCAGGAACTTTTTGCTAGTTTTCTAAGTACGAGTATCGCTGTAAGAGATCAAAAGTGCGATACAACACTTGGTTTCTTCAATGAGATTTACCTCTCAAATTTCAATGTTTATAAGAGACTAAACATATTGTTTGCTTCTCTTCACCAATTAATTTTTCAACGGCTAAACGGAAGCATCAAATTGTGACAGCACTTGCTAAGAAGAATTATCTCACTCATATTTGAGTTCTAAGGAAGTTTCATTTTGGGGTCTCTTAAGGAGTTTCATTTTGGGGTCTCTTGGGGAGTTTCATTTTGGGGTCACTTAGGAAGTTTCATTTTGGGGTTTCTTAGGGAGTTTCATTTTGGGGTCTCTTAGAGAGTTTCATTTTGTGGTCTCTTAGGGAGTTTCATTTTGGGATCCTCTTAGGGTGTTTCATCTTTGGGCCTCTTAGGGTGTTTATCTTTGGGTCTCTTAGGGAGTTTCATCTCCCTAAAAGTGTTACTTCTGATTTCTTCAAGAAATGTTTGATTCATTATTCGACTACAGTAGGTGTGTGAAATCGACAACCAAGATTTTGGCTCTGAAATTCAAGTAAAACTTCTTGGTCTCATTCTCAATGTCACATCCGCCGTGCAGAACAAACTCAAATCTCATGTGTCTGCATCAATAATAGAAATGGCTCATGCCTGCTGCAAGAAAAAAAGATATTAAAAGGTAGTACCACGCTAAACAGTAATTTCTAAGAAGATCAATAACCCCAATACTTTAATAAGAAGCCTTATTTAAACGTTTAGCAGTATATTATGGCTTCAACTTGACGGTCTTTTCAAAATCGAACTTGAAGCCTACATCTAACGAAAGCATACGTACATCATTATTGTATTCTAGCACTGTTCGTTTTATAACAAATTTATTATCCTACTTAGCTCCTAAAACACACCATCAGGGGAGTAGGAATAGTTTTTGGTTGAACGACAAACTATGAATTTTCTTCATCCAATGAACTGCTTCAATTGGATTGTGAATAGAATTGTAGAATTATAACTACGATTTATAATCATACAGTACTTTGGTAAATAATTATGCACATGCAAGTAAGAAAAAAAAAACAGAAAAACAAAGTATTATTAAAAAAGTTGATACATAAAGGATGATACAACATTGGTTTTTAAATGCCTTACCATAAAATGCTTAGATAAACAATTTCTTGTATATAGTAGATAATACAACAGCGATATTCACGGTTCTTCCATTAAAACAAAGCTTAAATAATTTATATAATAACAAATTAATTGACAAGTTATTTAATCACAATAAATAAATAAATTGTTTTTAAATCACAATAAATTTGAATGTATTAAAAAATTCTCCATTAGTTAAAGCATCCATGTCCAGAATAGTAACTAGTCGTTCTCCTTTGAACTCCGAAGATATCTAAAGCCATTATGAAAATGATTTTTAATATCATAAAAATTAAACAAATAATCAATAGAAATAATTTTTCACGAAACAAATAAATTAAGTTTGAAACTTGAAAGTGATTGCTAACTTGAACATAAGAATAAGTTTAAATCTTTATTTGATATGAAACAGACGAAGGATTTTTCACTCAAGATGACCTACTACATAGGCAAAATAGGCAGAAATATTTAGCCCTGATGACACGACCATCACCATCACACAGTCGTCACGACCACAGAGGAGTTTGGCTGCTGTAGAGCTGCCATCTTCCAAATATAGAAGAAGGCCTGCACCTCTTCCTGCCTGTGCAAGTGGTTGCTGCCACTGCACAAAACGCTGCGCAAATCAAGTGTTCCAACTATGAAAACACCTATCGACAATGTGCAATTTTGTCCGAAGAGCTAAAAATTTTTGATTTGATGCCAAACTCAAGAAAGTCGGAAAACGCAGTGAATGGAAATGAATTTTTGATTGATTTGAGCAGCTGGAGAACGCAAGGTGATTTCCAATACCTATTAAGTTGACCTAACATTAATATCTGTGGTAGAATTGCTACCATGAATAATAACTTCCGAGTTTCTTGTCAACTCAGGACATCGACA
The DNA here is from genome assembly GCA_006783055.1 of Trinorchestia longiramus. Lineage (NCBI taxonomy): Eukaryota > Metazoa > Arthropoda > Malacostraca > Amphipoda > Talitridae > Trinorchestia > Trinorchestia longiramus. The sequence goes on from VCRD01000087.1 coordinate 153,549, forward strand.
ATTGCTTAAAAATTTCGTACCTCGAAGCACATTCAGGAGTACAACAATCGAGAGTTCATTTAAAAAAATAACAAATTTTTAAACAATTTCCGCACCCTTATTGTTGGTTCGAGAAACTCAAAATAAAGGCCCTGACATTTTTTCAGGTAACTTCAGTCAACGAGAAAATTAGGAATTAAATAAGAAAAATTTCGAGCAGATTCTCTACATGGAAAATGAGAAGTCTTCACTTCGTTATTTCCCGGCACCAACGAACATCAACACGATACCAACAAGGACTTCGCAAGATAATATAAAATGTTCAGTTAAATATCAACGCATCGTCATACTTCATAATGCACGCACTCATGAACTTAAGAAAGGAGATGCTACTTTTTTCTGTGATAGAAGGTAAAATGAAATAAAAATGAAAGAATAAGAATGAATGGAACATGAATGAAAGATAAGAATGGAATGAGAATGAAAGAATAAGAATATGAATGAATAAAAATACGAATGGAATTAGAATAAATGAATGAAATAAGAATATATGAATGGTATAAGTATGATTGAATGAAATAAGAATGAATGAATGGATAAAGATTGAAATGAATGGAATATGAATGAAATGTAAGAATGAAATAAGAACTCTTGACACTGATGCATGATCTTTACTAGAGAGTCACGGCAGGCATTTTGCTAATTACCTTTTTGCAAAACTAAAGCAATAAATAAACTGATGAATAAATATCCATGAAAATTGAGTTCAGCAAACTCGTTAGAGAAAAATTTCAAATGTTGTCAGACAGTCGACGATATTGATATGAAATTAATACTTGTCTCCTCATGCCTTAGGTTCACCAACCTTATTACAATTGTAGAAAATTGAAGTCTATAAACTGTAATGAAAATCAACACCAGTAAACCAGTCAGTTTCAAACAAACGTGTTTAATCAGTCAAATAAGTTATTTTTCACGCTCCTGCTTCTAAGGATATTTAATGAAAAAATAAAACTCTGATCACATATGTCATATTTACGAGCATAAACTCTTGGGATACTGAATTAAATTCAGTAAGTTTTCAGTTCAGTTTCAGTTCAGTGAAGTTTTTGCTTCAAAACCAAAATACGTGATAAATAAGCTTCTCCACGTGATGCACTTCGCATTGTGTAATTATTAGAAGTTATTTCGTTTACAGTGCGAACCATTCATTTAATTTGTGAAGTTGCACTCTCTTTTTCTATATTTTTACTTGAATTACAGGTCATCTAATTTGTTTTCGTACCAAACTTGGTTTAATTTCACATATAGTTTTAAAAAAACTGAATCTTTCCTCTTTATTTTTATTCTGGAATATTGTTTCATACTTTTCTTATCCAGAATTGAACTAGTGGGTTCATTGTGCAAATATGGAAAGCGCTACTTCGTATTTGACGAAGCAACACAGTTTTCTGGAGCGTTTTGAGCAATGAAGTATTTTTTATGTATTTGAAGTTTCTATGAACTAAATTATTACAAATAGAACTGAGGATGAAGCTTACAGATGTCTGTGACTCGGTGTATAAAATTTATAACATTTCATCTGTAACCTCTAACACAGCAAAAACTGATTTACGCTCAAGCTTTTCAGACCAGAACACGAAATGGAGCAATAATTCATCTACTTATCGTGCGTAACGAACACATAATATTTAAGGGCCGTCTAAGCTACAATAACGTACTTCTTCGCCGGCTGAAATTTAAAATTTTCCCATTTTCCCAACGTGACTCGCAAAAGCCGGAGTTTCAGTGCAGCAGGACAGCCTGCAGTGCTAAAAGTGCTGACGTGGTGCAGTGCTAAGTACAGCAGGGTGGCCTGCAGTGCTGACGTGGTGCAGTGCTAAGTAGAGCAGGGCGGCCTGCAGTGCTGACGTGGTGCAGTGCTCAGTAGATCAGGGCGGCCTGCAGTGCTGAAAGTGCTGACAGCATTTTCAGCTGAAATACGCACAGTTTCCAGCACAGCTCGTCACGCACGGCACACCTGCAACCGTGCGCAAAAGACAACCGTCTCTCGAAGTGGCATACACTTCCAGGGTATGAGTTTACGTGTGTTATGTGAGGTGCACAGAAAGAAAGATGGACAGAAAGAGAGACGGACAGAAAGAGAGATGGACAGAACGAGAGATGGACAGAAAGAGAAATGGACAGACAGAAAGATAGATGTGTATAAAGAGAGATGGACACAAAAAGATAGTGAAAACTAGAGGTAAGCAGACAAAGATGGACAGAAAGAGATGAACGTATTAGGAGAAGTGCAGAAAATATGTGGACAAAATATTTGAACAGAAAGACAGATGTACCGAAAGAGATGGGTTGAAAAACAGATGTACAGAAGGAGAGATGGGTTGAAAAACAGATGTACAGAAAGAGAAATGGGCTGAAAGAGAGATAGGCAGAAAGAGATATGTACAGAAAGAGAGATGTACAGAAAGAGAGGACAGATAGATATGGGCAGAAAGAGAGATGGACAGAATGAGAGATCGAACACAGAGAGATGGACAGAATGAGAGATCGAACACAGAGAGGTGGACAGAATGAGAGATTGAACACAGAGAGGTGGACAGAATGAGAGATTGAACACAGAGAGGTGGACAGAATGAGAGATCGAACACAGAGAGGTAGACAGAATGAGAGATTGAACACAGAGAGGTGGACAGAATGAGAGATTGAACACAGAGAGGTGGACAGAATGAGAGATTGAACACAGAAAGGTGGACAGAATGAGAGATTGAACACAGAGAGGTGGACAGAATGAGAGATTGAACACAGAGAGGTGGACAGAATGAGAGATTGAACACAGAGAGGTGGACAGAATGAGAGATTGAACACAGAGAGGTGGACTGAATGAGAGATCGAACACAGAGAGGTGGACAGAATTTGAGATTGAACACAGAGAGGTGGACAGAATGAGAGATTGAACACAGAGAGGTGGACAGAATGAGAGATTGAACACAGAGAGGTGGACAGAATGAGAGATTGAACACAGAG